>JAHPZR010006064.1:27500-67817 GCA_019787425.1 Platygyra sinensis | reverse complement strand
CCTTTCTCACAGAAATTCGCTCCTCGATTGTTGAGTCAATCAGTTCTTCAGTTCTGCAAAGAAACATTCGAGATGTTGAGTCCTCCAAAGGAGACAACGATGCTTTATCTCCAGAGATAAAACAACAAATCACCCAATCCGTCAACACTGCAACGAGAAAGATCTGCACTAGCAAAAGTCAGATTTGTGTGCAAGGACCCCCAGGAAAGATCGGACCACAGGGGCCTCCCGGTTACCCGGGTCTTCCCGGACCCCCCGGAATAAAAGGCGAAAGGGGTGATCCTGGGGAACCCACTTCACCCACTCAGACTTCCCTGCAGCCATTCAGGGGGAGCCAGGGAATGTTATTCCTGCCCCAGGGATTGTCGTGACACCAGCCGTTAAGACCGTTGCTCTGGATCAGTCCGCCATATTCAAGTGCTTACCGGAAAAGAACGTTGACGCGACAGTGTCTTGGTCCAAAGAGGAGGGGTCTCTACCCACAGGAAGATATTCAATCATCAAAGGAGCTCTTCATATCAAGAATGCGACAGTCGGTGATAATGGAATGTACGTGTGTACAATTCGTACTGACCAGGGGACCGTACAGGCATCTGTTACACTCAATGTTAAAGGTAATCATTTTTGATTTTCTAAGTGAAATCGGTTCAGTTTTAGCATGAAGTTAATTTGACTTGTCATCAGCAAACCTAATTGACTCATGTATCAATGAGTCATAAAATTCTCCTTTCTGATTGTTGCACGCGTTTCTACTTGTTACTTACTTGGAGTGTGAGCAAGTGCCTGGGCAAAACTCTCTGCAAATATTTCCACATTGGACAAGCATGCCTGCATTAGCTCCTATTGGAAACTGAAATACGAACTTTTAGTGTAGGAATATAGTAATTATAAGTGTTTTGTACCGCTATATACTGTATTATGCATGGCGTTATCAAAATAACAACTCTTTCTCGTGTACAGCTCGTCCTCTCATCTCTCTTCCAACTGGACCGGTATACTCGGAAAGTGGACAGGATGTCAAGCTTCCTAAATGCCGGGTCATCGGATATCCCCCTCCGGTGGTATCCTGGACCAAACTCTTCGATCAACTTCCCAGTGAAAGAGCAACCGTGCAAGGTCATACCTTAACCATAACAAAGACGGACAAGAAATATGCAGGAACATACATCTGCACCGCTACCAACGCCCTGGGCACATCACACGCCATGACAGCTCTGATAGTCAATGTGTTACCTCAGTTTACAGTCAAGCCACCAGACAAGATAGAACGTTACCATGGACAGTCAGTCACACTGAACTGTTCTGCAAAAGGACACCCAGTACCCAGTATCACCTGGACAAAATGTAAAGGTGACATTCCAGAGGAGCGCTCGCAAGTGGAAGGAGGACAACTGAAGATAAACAGTTTGACAGCAGAAGACAGTGGTACATATATCTGCTCTGCACGAAGCGAGTTCGTTCATGTGGAGACTGAGGTGCAACTGATTGTTAAAACTGGTAAGCCAACCATGTGCCATTTGCGCTGTCTTTTAAGGGACTGTGCAATAATTATCAGGAGGGGGGGAGGTAAAACGAGAGGGGGGCACAATGTAAACTCACAGCCTTAGGGAGGGGGGTAACATGTAAATTTCTGGGAAAGTGGGGGGGGGGGGGCAACCGAAAAACTGACTTTAAGATTCAAATACCAAAGATATTTCACTAAAAGTTGTACTCATTACTTGCCAGAATAATTTAACATGAATAAAACATGGCTTACGGTATAAAAAAACATGGCTTACAGTATAAAAAACTTTGCATGGCTTACGGTAAAAATGAAATGGAATATACAGTCATTGTCAATGAAATGATAACATTATCAAAATGACAGTTAATGTTTGTGTTTAAGAAACTGATGATAAGAACTCTTCAACTAACTCTTCAGCTTCTCCAATGAAGCATTTAGAATTTAACAGGTCTCCTAAACAAGCTTTATCAGTGCGAGAGGTAAACAAACCAAGAACAACTAGATCGACATTATCGATCTGTGGCACTCCATACTTCTCTGGCTCATATTCACCATCAACTGGTGTCCCCCCCCCCCCCAGTGAGAGAAAAATAACGGAAGCTCTACTCTTTCGATTTTCCACGGCCAAAGAACTCCTTTTTCTTGCTTTCCTTTTGTCTTCCTTCCTTCTCCTGGATTTTGATACGTTGGTTTGGAACCAATAGAATAGGTAGCCTTGTATTTTTTGGATGCAGTTTCAAGGTCCTCAATTAGTTGAGCGATATTATCTTGAATGCCAGTTGAGATTAAGTGCAGAGTGTCTGAATTAAATTCATGGTGGCAGGTAAGGCCTGTTTGTAGCTTTCCTGTTCTCTCACTAAAAAGACTGTCCTCATGTGCAGCAATTGTATCTTAATAGTTCCACCTTTTCTTTAGTTTGTTTGCTTCAGCTTCACATCTTGAAATGTTGCTGTTGTCATGCGGTTTGGGGTGGTATTTCTCACACAAAAACTGCCCAGCACAAGCTGGATTGTCACTTACCAGGTATTGATAGCTGGCTTCGCATTTCCTGACATCTTGAACGACTGAGTACTGTCTATCTCTCTCTGCTATGAACATTTTTCTCATGACACTGGGGTCACTACCTGCCCTCTCTCTGAAGCTGTCATAGAACTGTGGCAACAACTCATTTCCAAACAAGCTAATGTTACTCTTAGCATTTGGAACCCATCCATACTTCTTGTCTTTCCACTTCTGCTGAGGCTGTGCAGTGTAAGAGCTCCTTAAACCCCGTTCTTCATTACCTGGCTTGACAGACTGTTGAACAGGTGCCGAGGAGTCCAAAGAGCTGCTGTCGTCGCGTTTGTGTTTTGATGGCGGACATGCACAGTAAGCACAATTATAACCACTCTCGGTGTTGTTTGCCATCTCATACTCGTCGCAGTTCGCAATCTTTTCACTAAACATTGTCGCCCTAGCAAAGTAAGGATTCAGGTATATTTATGATGTGTGTTGTAGGTGGTAGTTGGGTGGGGTGCGTCATAATTTTTGGGAGAATTGGAGGGGTTCAGAGCTAATTTGCCTTTGTTGAGAGGCGGTATGTGTAATATTTCTCATTGCGAAGCTCCTTTTTCGCCCCCCCCCCCCCCCCCCCCCTCTCCTGATAACTATTGCACAGTCCATTAAACGGATACCCGAGTAACAAACCATCGTAAGCAGCAAATTCAAATGCTTTCTATTTTCAAGGGTGGGAGGCGCTGGGTCCCCATGGTTAGTGCGCTCGACTCCGGATCGCGTAGTCCTGGTCCGAGCCCTGGCCGGGGACATTGTTTTGTGTTCTTGGGCAAGGCACTTTACTCTCACAGTGCCTCTCTCCACCCAGGTGTATAAATGGGTACCGGCGAATTGTTGGTGAAGCCTGGCAAAATTGCGGGGAAGTGACCTGCGATGAACTAGCATCCCCTCCAGGGGGGGAAGCAGAAATCCTTCTAGCCGCTTCATGCTACAGAAACCGGGATAAGCTCCGGCAGCTATGAGCCAACCTTGGCTCCAAGACTTCGCTTTATATTTCCAAGCCTTCGTTTCTTGTAGTGTATTTGTAACTTGTTTCTTTTGTCCCTTATTAGTTACTTTAGTAAGGTTTTGTTGTGGTAAATAGTATTTAAGTTGTCACATAACTCAGTAGGCTACTGGTATAAGTTTCCCGAAATTCGGATTCTAAATAACTAAAGCTCTCTTTGTATGCTGCCATGACTTTGTACCGCCTTTAACCGTGATTTGCAGCAATGAATCATTTTATTCGCAAATGAGCTAGAAAATACAACTAACCCTCTTCTTTCATTGACTGATTTATTTTGTCTTCAGCCCGAGACTGCTGGCTTCAAGGAAAGTGGAGTGTACACAGTCAACCCAGCAAACAAAACCAGTTTTGAAGTGTACTGCGACATGAAGACAGACGGTGGTGGTTGGACTGTCTTTCATAAACGCTTCAATGGATTTGTTGGATTCTACAGGGACTGGGACTAGTATAAGAATGGCTTTGGTGACGTCAGAGGAGAGTAATGGCTTGGAAACGAAAAGATTCATCAACTGACTGAGATTCCGAGTCAGCTGCTAGTGGAAATTAACACAACGTCTAATGGGAATAAATATGCCAAGTATAGTAATTTTACGATCACTAACGAGGCAACTAACTACACACTGTTTGTTGATTTCTATTCTGGCTCAGCAGGGGATCACCTTAAGATTCACAACGGTATGGCGTTCACTACCAAGGATCGGGATAATGACAAGCAGAGTAGTTATAACTGTGCTGTAAACAACAAAGGAGCTTGGTGGTATAAAACCTGTTTCAATTCTAATCTGAATGGTAACTATGGAGACAGTAGTTATTATTGGAATTGGAACTACCTTAAGGGAAGTGAAATGAAACTCAAACCAAAATCTCCGTGAACGATACACTTCAGCTCTTGTCACTAAAAGCCCGCTCAAAATGAAGGAAAAAGCGAAAACATTGTTTTAATTTTTAAGAGTTTGTTTGATAGTGCATGGTTTGAAACTAGAATTGTAGCTCCTTTGAACGGTAATCTTCCATTATCGAACGGCCACATCTTCTCTCCCTCGTTTTCATAAATTACACAGCCATGTAAGGTCATGATAGAGCAGTTTTCAAGTGATTGTCGAAGAACCAAAACCAAAGTAGTCGTCACTTTGGCAATCACAAAACACACAGAATCTAAGGGACCAATCACAAATCGAAGCAAATACATGCAGCCGACGCCAAGCGCGGGAAAAACTGGAGCGAGCGAGTCACGATTGATTTTGGTTTTACTTCTTGTAGCCCTTTTCACGGTTAACTTTGCTCATTTACAATAAAATAAAATATAGCACGTATGCGAGGCAATTTCGGGCTATTTTGTAGTTTAGCCCGAAATTGCCTCGCATTCACGTTGTAAAACATTGTAATGCAAATGAGAAAAATTAACCGTGAAAAGGGCTATTAAATGACAAAGTGACGCGGGTTTTGAACTCAGTCATATAGCGTAGCAATGCAAAGCGAAAGCAAATACGAGTTACTTTGCACACTAACGTCGAAACCGCTCCATGATATTATCAACTGAACATGTTGGTTTTGTGATAGAATTCCGTGGAAATTATGTAAATATCTACCCTTTCAATGTTTCAGTCAGTTATTATGTTATGTCAGAAAACAGTCCTAAGAAAATACGCGCGCTCGGACTGGTTAAAAATCGTGTTTCTGTAACTCGATGAAAACACAGAACTAGCACGAGCTGCTAACGTAAGCAAAGAAAATTTACATTTTGATAACCAAAGTTAACAAGTTGTTTTCCTTTTTTCTCGTCGCGGTGTTTTGTAAAAGAAATAGAAAACATGTTCTCCGTGTTTCTATGGAGTTATAGAAACACTAGCTCGTGAAAGATTGGGAGAACTCGAAAAAGCTGTGGGAACACGCAATTCTCGTTCTCCCAAACTTCCACTCGTGTCTCTATAACTCGATAGAAACACGGTACATGTTTTCTATTTCTTTAATAACATGTGTATAGAGTGTATGTGCAAGGTGACGTCATCACATCTAAAACTGAAAAGCCACTAAAGGTTTTATCCTCATCAGACATGAGAGGTACTAAATTTATATCTGTTTACAACATTCCCGCCCAATAGGGTCCGTCGTTTGGACTATGGTTTGGAAACCAGCGCATTTTGAATTTCGACGTTTGTCGATAAGTGAACACTTATCTCGTGATTTTTACCAATTTTAATGTAAGGAAAAGAGCTTGTGTAAATGCTTTTTGGCTACGTTGAGAAAATCAGTCGACTTGAGAGCCAAAGTAACTCCAGATGTTTACACTATTCACCGGCCGCCATATTGGAGGGCCAAGGCGGTCCTCCAACATGGCAGCTCCATGCTAAGCTCAGATTAAGTCAAGTTGTATACTTTATTATGCGTTATTTGTAAATCGATCTTAAGTTTTTTTTCACTTTCACTTTTGTAATTCTGGAGGCATTCTTGTATAATGTTATTTTCGCAAGCTTATTTGTAATTTATTTGTCTTTTAGTTCTTACGGTGCTTATAGAATTTTTTTAAGAAATTTAATAAACAGCAGTTTGTAATCCAACGTCCAACCAAATCACTGGAGCAATAACACCTTTCCGAAATTTATGTGAGTACTCTCCCCCGGGGGTAATTTTGCGCGAAATATTTCCCGAATGTCTGAACTTGGGTCAACGCACACACTTTAAACTTGGAGAACTGTCTATTGTCGATCGTCTATAATATCGCAATTGTTGCGGCGATTTCGTTTTTCTTTGTGTTTTTTTTTGTTCGTTTGTTATAGTTTTTTGCCACATTCTGCATGCTTTTTTCTAGCTTCATTATTACATTTTCTACCGAATATATTTGTGTCATCCTTTCATGTCAGTAATGTAGCAGCTGTCCTAAGCTGCTTTTGTTTTATCATTGTAGCAGCTGTTATTGTTTTAGGGCTAGGGGCATTGTTTCTGTTGTTTGTTCTATTGTACTCTCAAAGGGTAGCAAGCCAATCATGTGAGACCTTAGGAGAGCTGCTACATCACTCTTTCATGTTCATTTAGTGTTAGTTTATCGTCCGTTACCCTCGTAATGTTTTTGTTTCCCTGAACCCCGTTTCCAGAATTTGGTAAGCCGTTTAGTTTATCGTCTGTTTGTATTTTCTTCTTAGCTTTTTGCTCTGTTCAGTTAGTCATTTTGTAGTAATTTATTTTATGTTTATCTTTAGGAAGTTGCCCTCATACTTCGGAAAGTCAATCACTTTGCTGGAACTCGCTTTAAAATGTGTCTGAAGTCGGCCCTCTACCTCTTCAACAATTTCTTAACTTCATCCACTGCATGGTTTTAGATTTAATTATTTTTTTTACTGCGTGAAAATGCACACACTATACATGTACATAACAACGTGAGCCAACGACAAGTTCAGCTTCCACGCGTAAAACGTGTGGGTCACGCGCGCGCCATCGCGAAAAAATTTTTTTTTTCATTATTATCATCATCGTTTCTTGATTTCAAGTAAAGTATACTCCGTAGTTTCCCAAGTACTGGAAACCTGAACTCACACGGTTTCAAAAAAAAATCCAACGTCTTTGCGTCCCAGACTCTAAGTCTCGAGAATGGCACGAAGGCTGAAAACGCGCGTGTAAAACGCGTTGGACAAACGACTTGTCGAATTTGATCTTTCCTCGCCAGCTTTCATCTCTCTGTACTTTGCTGGTCTTCTGTGATTTCTTTTCGAGTTTTGAGCAAGTTCGTCAAGAAGAACTCTCCTGTTCAAATGAAAACAAAGTACAAATAAATATTTCACAAGGACTGAGCTATAATGTACATACGTTTCGTAGGATCTTCGTATAACTATTCGAAGTGTTTCCGTTTCGTATTACCCAATCCGAAAATAGCGCGAGCACTCCCGAGATCACGTCATCATCACGTCACGTCATGTTGTTCAGCAACCTTGACGACGAAAACCGCGGAGTCAGGTTGCTACTAAGCAACAGGTAATATGTTTGGCGCAGTTGTTGAAAGGGTGGATTAACACTATCTAAATCGTGATACAGAGGATAACTGGTAACAAAAAAATAGCAGAGTGATTTATCAGGTGGTTAACGCCTTTCTTAGAACAACACGAACCACATGGTAAAAACAAACGGAGTGCTCAAGTTTATGTAATAGAAAAGGAAGGCTGCTAATAGTACAGGCTACAACAATTAATAAAGTCGTCTAGCAGCATGTGTTTTGGGACTAAACGAAGGAAACATATTCCCATTCACAGAATGTTGGCTAGAACATAGTTTTTCCCAGACATACCAGTTTCTCTAGGCAAGCAAACCAGTTTTCACTGTTTGTTTGTTACTTTGTTGGTTTATTTGATTGATTTTTTGTATGTTTTTGTCGGAGTGAGGGAAGTGTAACAGTGCGTAGGTTTTTACTCACCCGCTTTGTAAGACGATCGTACAAGTGGTCCGCTCGCAGTATACGCAAAGCCGAGTTCATTTCCAACGGATTCCCAATGTTTAAACTTCTCAGGAGTGATGTACTCAGTGACCTAACCAGAAAATAATAATTAAAGCTACGTAATGCATGAACACGCATGCCCTTATGTAAAAGCAACTTAAATTACCATACGCAGAACAGAAGACGCGTTAACGCCATGACTTGAAACGAGACAGGTTTGGAATGAAATTTATGACTTCCTAAAGATATAAATAACTTGTTAGCTAACTGCGTGATAATTCGGTGTTATCAACTGGGTTGATAATGTGACTTGGCCACAGTAAAGAGATTCGGAAGCTGACGTTTCGAGCGTTAGCCCTTCTTCGGGGCGAATCGAGGAATTGTGGGTTGTGTGTGGTTTATATACAGAAATATGGAGTTACGCTATTGGTTGGTGCCTGGTAAGGTGAAAAACAAAAGAATAAATTACTTGAATGAAAAGCGTTCGGTGATACAGTGAGGATTAAGAATGCCGATTTGAAAAATAAGTTTTAATTTGTTCTAGAATTTTGCGGCTTTCCGTGCTTCCTTGATGTAGGGAGAGGCCGCAGACTGCCATATGTTGCTTAGAATGATTGGGCAGATCAAAGTGTCTAGCGACCGGTTTAGATGCGTTTTTGTCGTCTTTCTCTACGTCGCGAAGGTGTTCTCACTGCGTGACAGTTACGTTACCTTTAGATGTAGCCTTGTTGGCTGCATATACTGTCCTAATGTCACGCAATCCACATTAGCTTCACGGAGATCTGTTGATGGCAAAAGGGTAGATTAAGCAAAACCAAGAGAGACAATCCAACGTAAACATGACTATTTTCACAGGAATTTCTTCACGCCAAAATAAAAATCCATATACAGCTTCACTGCTGCCACCCTCTCCCCACCCCAACTCTTTCCCTAGACTCTCGTCTACACCAAACAGAGCGCGTGCACGTGCGAAATGCAAGAGATTTCCCTCAAACTAAGCTCGATAACGGAATAAATTCTCCTTTTCTCTTAAACGAGCACGGTGACCCCCGATTTTTTTTTTCAGGTATTTGCTAAGAACAGTCTAATGAAGAACATATTTGAAGAGGAAAAAAAGTTTGATAGTAGAACATATTTTTTAGGGGAAAAATAGCGCCCAACTGGGTCAACTGGGTGTATTTTGGCCAAGGCGAGGACTTAAGTTAACCACGGAACTGTCCGAAAAAGTGCAATATTCCCGCAACCAGGCAATCAAAAACGGCTTAAATGAAGCAATACTGCTTATGTCAATAAACGAAGCTTTACTTTCAAGACAAAACTTTGTGCTTTTCAAGTAACCAAGATTTAATTCTGTATGAAGGTGATTCGAACTTTTAACGCGCCACCAGTAAAAATGCCCCATTTTAAGAGCCTGCTGACGCGTAAACAAGCACGGTGATCCCATTTTTTTATTGCATTTTTATTATGTTCATATCATGAATGTTCATTACGCCAAGTTTCAAAAAAAGTTTGATAGTAGAACAATTTCAAGGGAATTACCTTAATCATAACAAAATTTTACAATTTCCTCAAATGTGATTGGTTCATAAACTGTTGTATTTTGTTCTAATTAGTCTAGTTGTAATCGGACAGTGTAATTGGACACTGAGTTGGCTGTAATCAGACACCTGTAATAGGACAATTACATGAGCCAATCATCTTATGTCCTCTCCACTAAATCTATCAATCGCAAAATTGATTAGAATCACTATTGTAACCAATTCAAGAGAGTGGCTTTTTAAAATTGTGGAGGTTAAGTCCCCTGTGATTGTTTTGAATTTTTCTTGATTAAAATGACTACTATATGTGACAGCTCTTCTTCAAATGAAACTTTCACTTTTGTGGGAAGTTCTAATTGTTATGATTAATTGGTAACAGGACATTGTGTCGTCCAATTCAGTCTGTAATCATACTCGTGATTAACAAATCCGACTCCCGCTTTGCGGTCGTCTAATTTTAATCACTCGTATGATTACAGACCGAACTGGACTCCACTCAGTCCTATTACCATTGTAAAACAGCAAGAACAACAAAGGAACTAGTGTTGTGCTTGGTTGTAAATTGTTAAATCAGACAAGAACAGTTTGTAAATAAAAGAATAGGTATAAGTATTGGAAATGTTTGTAAATTGATTGGCTAACGGAAATGGAGTATTTAATACCTTTCATTGCTTGTAGGACCTCATCATCTGTTTCGCCCAGTCCAAGCATCAAAGAACTTTTAGTCACCATGTTAGGCTGAATTCGCTTTACATGTCTCAGCACCTCCAGGGACTGTCTGTAGTTTGCTCTAGGGTCACGCACAAGCCTTCAATAAAGCAACAATCCATTAAACAACACATGTAGCACTGTCTAACAACTAGTCTCATAGAAGCAGCAGACGTAATAATGGTACTGGGAAAGCGAGATAAAGTTACACTCGTATCAAACTTTTCCACGCAGTTGAGTCTAGAAGTAATGTTGCACTTCCCAGGTAGTATGCTAGTTCAATGCTGGACTAGTCTTTGGTATTTTTTGCCAGGTTCTTCTAAATGTTTATCATTGAATTGCAGCTTGCTTTGATCTCCAGACCTATAACAAGCTTGTTGCTTTGTTTGTCCATCAAGCATGCATGAACTCAGCTGTAATAAGTATTACAGCCCCACCCTTATACACATCTGAGTGGACAGCTCCAAGCACTTTGGGAGGGAGCAGCTTTTGCAAAAACACAACACAATGTAGAGAAAGAATATGGGCTCTTCATCTGCTGAGATCCAGTGCATTAACCCAAGATCAAACTTCTCTCCCCACCAACAACCCCGAAGAATTAATAATGGGCTAAAAATAGGTGAACTCACAACTGCAGCCTGTTGACCGTCTCCACATTGTGAGCATACACATCAAGTCCTGATTTGACAACAGCCTCTACACCTTTAAGGTCACCTCGGAAATCACCAGTCAAACATTCCACAAGAATGGCTGGATTTCTAAAGGGCATTAAAGGAAAGAAAACATGAAAAAATGTCTCTAACCATCCACTTACAATCCTACATACATGTACTATTAATAAGAGAATTTTTAAACAACTGACCATTTTCAATTACAATCAACGTACTTCAAGAAGAGATAATATCCAAAAATCGTAAATTATCAGAGTGTGAAGTAAAACCATACAGCTGGTTTTCATTTTGCATCTAATTGGCAGAGAGCACAATAAATCGACATCCATCTCAATCAATTTATTCTACAGCTACACACTGATCAATGCTGCAAAGATTTTAATGATCTACAATCATTTAAAATAATACAGTATAGGAGAAAGTATACATAATCTTTCTTTAACCTCTTTTTTATTTGTGTCACTGTCTCTGCAAAATGAGTAGCTCCACCATCTGGCAAGTCTTAAAAAAAGAAACACAAAAAGTTTGTAAATTATATTATTACTTAGAAGGCATTCATCAATAGCTGTTGATTCTGAGGTGACATAGTTAATTGGAACTTATAATTAAATGAGCGTTACTTATGATGCATGTTAAAAAAAAAATGCATGAATGCTGTTTCAGAAATCAAACCAAACCTCAGTGAACACTGATGCTTAAAACATAACTATTATTATTTTTCAGTGTTTTTAAATATCAGTTGATTTAAGGTGCTGTTGCCAAACACAGTTTTTGATACCTGTGTTTAATTTGCCTTTTTCTCTAAATCCATTAATCCTTTGGTCACCAAAAATGGCTACGAGCAAGTTAAGAACACAACCTTCGGTTTTTTGATAGTTAAGCTGAAGTATGTGCCATTGTCATGGCAACATCAATAACTATAAACAAGCTTTTAAAATCAGTTTCATTTATTTGCAAACAAAATGGTTGTTAGATTTTCTTCTCAAGTTGCAATGATGCAACAAGCATGTAATGATGCTCAGATTTTAACGCATTTTAATAGCAATCTGAGAGTGTGAGAGATCTTTGATTGTCCCTTGTTGAAGGTTAACTGAAATATCTAAAATTTCCTGTGTTAAAGTTCATTTAGTTTTCAATACTCCAGTCACTTATTTTCTAAAGTACTTTCATGGCAAATTTCATGAAATTCTAACGAGTGGTTCTCAAGAAATACATAGGCGTATTTCCGAGAAAGCTATTAATTGCATAATCAATCACAATTTTTTTACTTACTATGCATGCGCTGAATTTCAGTTACATAGAAAAATCTGAGAATTGCTGGGTTCTTTGCATCGACACCTTTTCTAACATGATGATGATGATAACTTTATTTAACCTCGGTTGAAAATGAGGCTTGTTAGGCCTCTAGCAATAACAAATGCTACACACAGTGTACCTTTGTAATAAAAGACTAAAACTATATGAATATACTGTGCTTTACCTTGAAGAAAAATAGCACAGAAAGTGACAAGCATATAGCAAATAAAATTATTATGGAAACGAAGGCATGTTTAGTGTTTTGCAATTCTTGTGCGCATGTTGGATTGCATCAGCAAGAGCATGCACAAAAACTGTGTTTGGCCACTTTAATACCAACTCTTGTCTCTCAGTGATGGTCAATAGAACTTTTAGTTCATTGATCATATGCCATACACGAGATATTGGTCCATAATTTCTGTCACTTAGATTTTAACACAACATGATTTGTATACTTGCAGATAGAAAATGTTGATAAATACTTAATCAGGTTTGTGATAAAATCAGAGAGGTAATGAAAAACATAGTTGACATAGTTTCAGTCATCATAACTGATTACTTTTTTAGCTTTTTGTTAACACTTTTATCCGCTGGTAAAATGCAGTTAATGTTGTAAAACACAGTTAATGGAACATGACACCCCTTGGCGCAAGACAGTTTTTCATCTGTCACGTAATCCAGTGGGATAAATAATAGAACAATACTGAATGCTAAATTCATGAATGAATGTTCCCTTGTTTTGGGAGTTAGCACAAATGCTATTCATGTCTTAGCTTCTCCTAGATTGGCCCATATATTTGATAGCCTCATTCATGGCTGACAAGCTCGCCACATTGCGTCTATTTACCTTATAGTTCAGCTGTACCTATTGGTCATACTTTGAGACACTGCCTTGTATATAAATTTCAATATACTGTCACATGGCATAACCCTAGCAGCTTGCACGAGTACACATTTTGCAACACTTTTGATTTAAAATTTCCCACCCACGTACCCTCCCTAGGATAAGGGCCTTTTATTTGTTATTTGCCAATAAACTGGGGTCACTCCTTCTGGTTCGGTTAAGTCTGCATAGCGACTTCGCCCAAGCTTAATGGCATTGCTTGTGTCTCGCCATCTTATATCCTTGCCTTTATCTTGTCCAATCCAGCCTCTGCTGTGCTGGGGAGATAAGAAAGGCTCTGCCAATACTCTTGTTCTATTCCCACGTTAGTGGGGGGATAAGTGAGGCTTTTGGTTTTGTGCACCTGTCATGAAGTCACGTCAAACCTGCCACAGGGCTGTGTCAACAAAAATTATGCCATATTGTTGTTTGCTTATTTGTTGCCATCATCTTACGTAGTTGCGTTACACTCTGCATGCTCTTAGTTTAAATAGTGAAATAGTGACATTAACACCTATGACCAAGTCAGGGAGCATGGGAAAATATAAACAGTTACTGAAGACGTTACATGTAGTTTAGACCTCTAACTTTTAAATTAGCCAAAAGTTTAATCAAACTATTAATAAAATTAATTCAATCTGCTCTGTGGTCAGCCAGCTGTATATGGGGATACCTGTTTGTGTTTGTGTTTGGTTGCAATTGTCTGAGAAGTACATTTAGAAAAAGAGTTATTTGTTCAAAACAGAGCTTACCATCTCTGTCAACAGAGGTGATGACTATGTAGTCCAGACCCCAGCGACTGATAGCCTCCGCAGTATTTGAAGGCTCCATGGGATCAGGTGGAGGAGGTTTCTTGTTGGTTTTCACAGAGCAGAATCTACATCCTCTTGTACACTGATCACCAAGTATCTGAAATATGTCAGAATCAACGAGAATTTTGCAAACTGAAGAAGCAAGGAATATTATTGCCAATCTTGAGAGCAAACTGAGGTTTTGGTCAAGGATGCAGTGTCAATATTGACATGCAGTGCATTGTTTCTTGAAAAGCATTTTTGAACAGCTGGTCATACTTTTCACCCATTTTATTAAAATTTCTGCCTATACAAACTTAGGGTATAAAATTTTCATTAGTACCACTACATTTATATGTATTTGTCTAGAGAATAGTGTATTGACAAGTGGTTAAAACAGTATAATGTACCAGTAATAAAAAAAGTGTACATTCATTTTATATAAACTCCTTTACCTTAACTTTCCTTAACTCATTTATTTGAAGTTTATTTTTTCAGTACTAATAATAACATACCATGATGGTTGCTGTTGCTGTTTCATGTTCACCTCCACCCCAGCATTCACTAATATTGGGGCACCTTGCTTCTTCACAGACCTACACAAACATAAATTATAATCCAATAGTGATGGCTTCGTGGTTACTGCGCTTGTCCCGGAACAAGCGGTCTGAGTTTGAGCCCTGGCCGGCAACACTGTGCCCATGTTTTCATGAATGATGTTTACCTCAGTTCAACTTTACTGAGGTGAAATATTTTGTCGTGTAAATATAGTAGCAAACCTCGGTAAATAGCAGCAAAATCAAAAGTAAGCCAACCCAGGTTTGCTGAGAGTTGAACGCCCCATCAGGCATGGTTTAGCTTACATGTAGTAACCAACTATAACTGAGGAAAAGCAGATGTTTTCACGACATGTTGGCAGCAAGTGTTCAAGCATTGGGCTTGTAAAGTAGAGAAAAAGACAAAGATTCCTCCTAACAAAAGTAGGTTTCAAGTCAGCAGGCAAAAAAAGCTAATCAGATTAACTCAGGTAAAAGCAAAGATATCCCTAACTGTAGTTTCTCTTTCATCGTCAAGTGCCGTAAGTGTTTCCATTCTGTCAGAAGCTCAGTAGCTTACTAGCAGGCGCAACTTTCACAGTGCCTCTTGCCACCCAGAAGTATAAATGGGTGGGGAGTGACCTGCGATGGACTAACATCCCATCCAGGGGGAGAAGAAATACTCCAAGCTGCTTCATGCTAAAGGAAATTTTACGATAACTGCAGAAATTTACAAGTGCTCATTGGCTAATTTTCATTGTCAAATTGATGTCAGTTTTTAATGCGTCTGTCCTGTTATTGACAATGAATTTCGTCCTAACATTGTCAAAGTAGTCTGCGGATCCACTTGGCTATCGCCTCATGGATCTACAGCTACTTTGACAAAGTTAGGATGAAATTCATGATCAATAAAAGGACAGATGCATGAAAAACTGGCACCAATTTGTTAACCGGATAAGCTCAGGCAGCTATGAGCCAGTTGGTTCCAAGGCTTCAAAAAAACAAAGCAGATTTTATACAAATAGAAGGCCAGACAAGTGAGCTACATGTAGTGCACTGGTCAGACCTATTTTTCATAACTGGTAGGGACTATAAGACTTTAGTATATACATGTACCACACAAGTGAATAGTGCTTTTCGCACGCACTGATTGGCTAGCTCGGAGGTGATTAGCCAAGTACTATTCACCTCCGAGCAGCCGAAGAAAAACAAAATGGCTTTTGTCAGTATATTTTCACAAATAAAGTTACTCTTTGGGCCACTAGTTACTCAGCTTGTGTGGTATATACTAAAACAATTATTCACCTCAGTGTCAGTGAAAGTGGTGGATATTTACCGAGCCCCGAAGTGGTGAGGTAGATATCCACCACTATTCACCTCCACTTCGGTGAATAATATTGTTAATTAAGACTTTAAGATTCTTAAGACTAGAAGATTTTTGTAAGTTAATTGTCAGTAATATCCTACAGATTGCAATTACTACATTGATTTTAATTACCAACACAGAGTGGGTTGTTGACTGCTTAAAACACACTCAGATAGCCATGTAACTTTCAGTTAAGCTTAAAAGTCTTGATGTTCTCTACATGTAGATCCAAATTATATGTGAAAGTGTGTCTGACGGGGGAATCTATGCCAAGGCGTAACATGACATGCCCTAGTCAAAGAGTTTCTTAATTAGTTTGTACACAAGGAGGAGGAGCCAGAAGGTTCCTAACCACGAAATCCTGGGTGCCCAGCATTTCATTATTTTTATATATGAAAAGGGTTAAGTTTTTTCCAGTCTCCCAAAGGCAAGAGTTGTTACCTGTTGCAATATAGCCCTGACACACATCCTACTCTCTTAACAAGGTATTGATAAACTGTGGAGTAATAAGATTTTCATCCATCTTATAACTTAAGGGTCATTCAGAGCAAGATACTTACAGTGGAGAGGTTCAATTCCCTGAGTGTTTCTTTTAGTTTGAGGTAATTTTTACCAATAGGAATCTGTGTTTTCAGCCATGGTGGTAATCGTAACCTAACCAAAACAGCAGAATGGCAAATAGCTCATTACACATTTGACCAAGTTATTGGTCAGTGTAAAACACAGACTGCTGAATGCAGACTACAGACTGCATAAAGGGATTGCAGTCCAGGGTTAAATTGCAGACTGCAGTCTACAGCCTTTTAGTGTATATCGTAATATTTCCATTATTTAGTGCTGATCCTAAACAGGGTTCTTCAGGCTAATTGCAGTGTAAATCTGCACTCTGGTTAGCCTGAGTATCACTTTGGTTAGACTGAATATCATTCCAGTTAGCCTGAATATCACTCAGGTTACTCTAAATACATGTAATGCTCCGTTAGACTGTTTACAGCTCTCAATGATGGAAATGGTAACACGATTCAGTTAAAAGGTTTACAGTCTGCATTTTGCCCCAGTTCTGCAGCGTGCATTCTACATTTTACACTGACCATTCAAATAATAATCAAATCGAATACAGGACCAGCATGGGAAGCAAAAATTTGTTAGAAAAATCAAGCATGAAACAAATCTAAGGAAACTGACTTTTGGTTTTAGCAAGGCTGTGCTCTAGTAGCACCCAGTCGCCTGACACGACCAGCTTTATCTTCGGGTAGCCTCTTCCAGGCGTTCAGTTAGTTAGGGTGCAGCGCAGAAAACAGCGCGCGAAAAAATAAAAAAAAAGCGCGGCGAGAGGAAGCGAGGGAACGCCTGTGGGCAAACTTAACAAAAGGTCGTTCCGGTATACCAGGATCTGGTATACCCTCTCATTGGTTACAGTAATTTTGACAGATTTTGTCAACACTCGAGCATTACTGATGCAGATGAGATATACGATATTGCGGCGGTCAGAGACCTTTCAACGAGTAACGCGGTGTTCAAGTCTGTTATAAACAACAATAAGCTAAAAGAATTCCCCAAGTGAAGTGCCTTTGCGAAGAACAGAAGGATTGCATAAAAATATGGTCAATGAAAGATTGCTATGCAATCCTTCCCACCGGTTTTTGAAAGAATTTAATGTGTCAACTCTTTCCACGAATTATGTTTCTGATGAATGGTGAAGCCGGCGCCGTCTTCACGATCATGATGGCTTGTCTAGCTCTCGAGGCCATAATGACCCGGGTTTTATGAAAGACCAAGTTGAACAGTTGAACACAATCGGAGTCGCAGCAACGGCAGTGGGTATCGAATAAGAAGCCGAGAAGAACCGGAAAGTGCAAGATTGTGAATAAGGTTCGTGACATCCCTACATAATTTTGTCCTTCTGTTTTTGAGATATTGACCTTTTGCTTTGCAGAGTTTGACACCTCTATGATAATTGCCATGGGGTATTTATGCTTTGTTTATGCTCATTTGTATTGCAAAATGTTTTAAAGTCTCTCAGTGTTGGCTTTCAGTTCGATGGACAAAGTTTGAATTTTCCGTGAGCATGTTTCAATGAAAGGTTGACAACTGAAAACCACAAGCCAGCGGTCATGTTACGGGTCTCTGTAGGCGGTCTATAAGTGGGTGGAATGACCTTTTGTAAAGTTTGCCCACAGGCATTCCTCACTTCCTCTCGCCATGCTATTTTTATTTTTTCGCCCGCTGTTTTCCGCACTGCACCCTGACTAACTGAACGCCTGGAAGAGGCTAATTAATCTTCGGGTGACAAATGAAACATACCTAGTCACCCGGCCAGGCGACCTCCTTTTTGAGACTTAACTTTGAGATCAAAGTAGTCTCACAATTCATCTGTGAAGTCAAAACACTGGTCGTTTAATGGCTCAGTTCAATGCCTACGTTTAACACTGGCCTGCAGTGATATGGACAGCAGTTTACTTGTGAACTAAAGAAGACAAAAGGACTAAATTTTTCTACACATATCAACCAACCACTTAACTAAAAAAACTGTTGATTTTGTGTTTTGTTGTGGACTCTAAACAACAGTATTACATAAAATTACATGTGAACCCTTTATGTTTGGCATCTGTAAATGGGATAAATGCCCTACCAACCAAACAAGATATTTTTTTTCAGGTTCAGTCGGTTATCACACATTCATCAATAATGTAATTAGAAAATTATAATTAATTAATCAGTTAATTAAGTTTTGAGTTGTTTTTGTTCAGGCTACCAGCTTGACTTCTGGACACCCTAGCCTACAAGGTTGGGTCCCCAAAGGGCTCCCTAGAATTTTTCTTAGAGCACAGCCTTGGTTTTAGTTAACAAACAGTTTAAAAAATCTGGATTCCGATATAGCTGGTAAATGAAAGAAGAAGTGTTAAAGCTTACATGTAACATATATCTGGACAAAATGTTTCGCAGTACAAAAGCTGTGTTACTTACATATGTTCTACTAAACTCAACGATATCAATCAATGAAAATCAATCTTTGTTTGCAATCAATATAACCACAAGTAATCAATAATAATCAATTATTATTGATTGGTTTAACCAATCACCAATCAAAAAAAATCTATTCTCATTCAACAAATCAACAAATCGTCTTAATTGCTATTGATTATCATTGATTTTTATAGATAATCAATAACTGAATATGCAACTTTACGGCATGTGGTAGCATGGACATGCATCATAAATCATAGGTTTTTTTATGTGTGCAAGGTAATTCGATTACACACATTTTGCCATGGATTGATAATTCCTTGCATTCCCAGTGGGATTCCCACAACACACTTGTTTCTGGACTTCACTTGTTTCAGACTTTTGCTGGTGTCTGTGATTGCGAAGCAAGTGGAGTTATCTATATGCTGTGTAGTTAAAGGTTACCGTGAATGTTCCTTTAAAACGAATGTTGGGGGAACATTTTACCTCGCATTCAAGAAGAGAGGAGAGTGTGGGAAAGTTGCTTATGTCACTGGGGGCAGCCCGGCCACCTTCAAATCATGAATCAAGATTCTTGGTCCTCTTTGGCCCTTGCACAAAAAAGATAACTATGTAAGTTTGAGAAAAATTAAAGTTAGTGAAACGTTTGTTAATTCATATGGTGCGTTTCATTGATTATTATTGATTTAATTTTAAGCTTATATTGATTATTGATTTTCATGATCATTTATTTATATCGCCGGGTACTAAACAAAATGCAACATAAGCTTATATTGGATCGCTTGCTATTAGGTACATACCTTTGCCCTTTTTTTCTCTTATAAGGATTCTCTTGCGGGTTAACTTCTCCTGATATAAATTCTCCTAGACTAGGTCCCTCTGCTATCAAAGATTTCTTCTTGGCGGACAGGGAACTGGCAAACCTTCGGCTACTCAGTGAAACACAACTGCACGACGAAAGCTGCAAAGCGCCATTGGCAAAATCACAATAAATATTTAGTACATAGAAATTAAAGAAGAGATAAAAATCGTTTGAATACATTGTTATAATCCAAGGAAAATTTACCGATCTGTTAAACACAAAGAAAGATATTGAAGGCTGTGACGCCAAAACTCCCTTCACGGTCGCCATATTGAATTGCGTAATGTTTACCAGTCTCTCTCGACCCTATCGCTTCAGCTGCACCGCGTACCCAAGTACAGTGGAACCCCGCTAGCTATCCACCGAAAAATCACTATCGAAACCACCCTATATGCTTGATAGTGATTGGCCATGTGAATAGCGTTATCCACCTTTCGAACAAATCGGGCCAGGACTGAGAACTCTGTTATCAGGAAGTACTTCTTTGACCTGTCCAAGACCTCCCTATAGATCTGTCAGGCGGTGTTGCATGCTGTATACGGTCATAAGTTGTCATGCGTCGCGACGGAGTCAAACAGTCAGTCGCATCGGACTGTAATTTCTTGGCGCCACTTCACCATACTCCACCCCGCCGGATTGCTAGTTGGACTCTGATGCACTTTCGACCTAGGACCTCCCTAGGATCCCAGGGGAAATCCCATATAAGAAAGGATGGGGATGTTCGTCGTACATATAGGGGTTAAAAAAGCAGTTTTTGTTCCTCTTAGGGTGTTCAGTGTCAATAGGCCCACAGCGGGAGCTTTTGCGGTAACTAAATTACTTCCCGGGGAAACTTGTAGGGTATTGAGCCGAAAAAAATATGACCAGAGATAATGGGTTGTTTTAGAATTGGAACCTCTTAGGGGTGAAAAACTTTTTAAGCCACACCCAATATTAGGATATTGGTACCTATTAGGGGCCCGTCCTTTTCTTATGTGGTAGTCCCTTATGGGGCGTAATGGGTGAACATTTTTCCTGATTAGAATGTGGTAACTGCCGAGTTTTAACCAGGCCGATGCCAATGCAATGTTTTATACATGGAAAAGCCAATTTCGAGAAGAAGAAGAAAAAAAACGTTCTTCCAATTGGGAAATTTCAGTTTGTTGCACTAACTTGGGATACGATATGACAACACCTTATTATTCATTTTCACTCCCTTACCTGTCAAGTGGTCGCTTACGGGAGGTTAAAAACAAAGGAAAATTTAAAACTTTCAGCTCCAAAAGTGGTCGCGCTCGCTTACAAGAGGTTCCAAATATAGTGAGCTGGACGCGTACGAGAGGTGGTCATAAAATGGCATAAAAATAACTCTCCGTCACTCACTAATCCACTCCAACGAGGTATTTTTAACAAAAAGCTAAAAAAGATACCCACGCAAGAATTCAAGGCTATTTTTATTAGTATTTCTTTTTATTTCATGCCACATACAATGTAGACTACGAAGAAAACATGCAGAGAAAAAAAAAAGTTGATATTAACCACTTTAAAACCTCTATTCATTAAAGAATCATATCCACAGCTAATACTGCATTAAAAAAAACAATCATATTTGCTAAACTGTCTGCAGAGATTCTGCAAAATTTTAAAGTTCTAACAAAGCCCTACGCACACTTCTAACGCCAAAATTTAATCATGTCACTAAAATACCTTTAAAGTTATAAAACCAAAGGATTTTTAAACTACACGTATGTTATAATTCTGTTGAACGCCTGACCTAAATCTGTAAATGAAAGCAATCCGATTAACTGCAACATAATTGCAACTTAAGTGTACATGGAATATGGATAAACACAAACAAAAATTGCATCAAAGTAAACGTAGTGACATTATAAAATAAGGCCATATGAACATGAAAATTACTTTGTATATTGTACCATAAACTAACAAAATAATACATGGAAATGAGCTTCATTCGTTTCAAAAATAAACTGCTTGTAAACTGTCTTGCTGCAAATTGAAATGGAAAATTTGATCATGCAATCACTTGATCGAAACTACTGTGGTTAAGTTATTTACTAATTTATGACATTTTGTACTAAAATGTGTCAAAAACTGGGATGAAAATTTGTTTTAAGAGAAATGTGTATCACTTTAAATGAATTAAAATAAACAAGCTTTTTGTGCCATGGCACGATTATTTTAGAGAAATTACAGTAATAATCTACTCTAGCTCAAGGATTTCTACAGTAGTTTTGGCAACTACTGAGCTAGGATTGGGTACCATTTTGCAAAGGCAAATGGGCACCAATCACACACACTTACAGTTCATGTTACAAACCTACAGCTGTACACTATTGAACTCGGTAAAATGACTTAACATATATGTACATTTACGAATGCATAAAATTATTAAGTGACATACAGTACTATCATGGTACATGCAGTGAAAAAAAAAAACAATTTCTAAGGGAATCTTGGCTGTTCAAAATATGTCTGCAGAAGTCACAGCTTCAGATACAAAGAGTTAAGCTGTAATAACCTGATTTTCATATTGTGGTAATAAGTGACATCACTGAGTTGTCACACTGTGGTCACAAATGGGAGTGTATAGCACAAAAAAAACATGTTTTTAAGATTCAAAAAAGGACATTTTTTAGCCAGATTCACAATAAGACTTAACAGGCTTGTGAAACCCTACTTCGAAAAAAATTCTGTGACTCACAGACTCAAAATGATTTCAACATGTCATATTTAAAAGTCACTCCATTTTTTCAGAACGTGGTACTATCCATACACCTACAGTGTATCTTTTGTGAATATGCTCATACCTCTTCCTTGACTCTGTAATTAGGGGAATCATGCACATTTCTTAAAGCTTCAACATCGCAAAAACTTCCCACCACCCCAGATCCTGCACGGAACACATGCATAGGAGCACTTTCCTCCCAACGATCAGCCAAAAGGTTGTAGGACTCAACTGAGTTTAGATATTGTTCACCATTATGGCCTCCAACTGCCCACAGACGTCCCCCCATAGCACCAGCACCCACCCCTCCCCTACAGGTAGTCATGTTTGCCACATAGGTCCATTGGTTGGTACGAGGATCATATTTCTCAACAGAATCCAATGGCGAGGAGTCATCAAATCCACCAATGGCAAACAAGTATTCTCCTCCTACGGCGACGCCAACACCTATGGAAATGTTGTACATTAGAGACATAATCCTCATTTATACTGTATTCAAAATATAAAATTCTTTTGAATGATTGCCACATACAATGTAGTTTTATTTTGAAGTCCTTGCACTTGGATAAGCTAGAAAAACAATCTTTGCCACATGATATATATTTTTAACATGACAAAAAACAGCAGCCAACAAAACAGGTAACCGTTGTAATTTTCGAAAACATCAGTTTTTCAGAAAATTTCCATTTTTTCATCAAGAGGGTTCTGAGTTCTACATGCAAATGCAATGTATATCTTTATTTGCATTTCTCTACCAACTACTGTCATCCACAGTCTCATGAATTTTCAGGACTTTGACCATTTTTGAGTTGAAAGTATCCATACACATGTACAGTTGTACCTCACACAAGGAGGGACCTGATTTGAACACCAGGGCACAACATGATGATACATGGAGTCTGATATGCTAACCAGTAAACAACAGCAATATACAATACATGTACAGGTAGCAAGTAATATGCAAGTAAAATAAACAGCTCAAAACTATGAACTGGAAATAAAAAATGCAAAAATTGAAGTACACTGTAGTACTGTGTGTCACACCTGCTCTTCTGCGGTTCATGGGTGCCACTCGACTCCACTTGTTGGTGTGCGGATTATATCTCTCCACACTCTGAAGTGATGCAGCACCATCATTGCCACCCACTGCATAAAGGTAACCTCCTAGGCCTGCCACACCCACTCCCCCTCGGGGCATCAGCATAGGAGCAACTGTACTCCATGAATCACTCTCTGGGTCATATCTGAAAGAAAAATGGATGGGTGAATGGAGGAAGCACTTAAATTGTACCCACAAGTGTGAGTAGTTTTATTCCTCTTTTCAGTGTTGCTCAATGGGTTCGGCGGATTATGCAGGTGGAGTGCGGAGTGCAGAGTGTGGAGTGCGGAGTGTGGAAAATGCATAGAAAATTTCAATTTTCCATTCCCACATGGAAAAAAAC
Source organism: Platygyra sinensis (assembly GCA_019787425.1). Taxonomy (NCBI): domain Eukaryota; kingdom Metazoa; phylum Cnidaria; class Anthozoa; order Scleractinia; family Merulinidae; genus Platygyra; species Platygyra sinensis. Next base: position 44,046 of record JAHPZR010006064.1, on the reverse strand, counting down.
AGTGTGGAAGAACAACTGGAAAGTTAACAAACTTAAAAAATACACTGTGGCCAGGGAAGAACACGGACTTGTTATTTAATATATCGTCAATTCACAATAATGCTATGTGCATTGATTTCAACTTTAGCTGCCAAAAATATTGTTTGATGTAGCTGTTGCAGTTAATTTTTGGTTTCAGTTAATTTTATAATTTCACTAGTTAGTTTTCTTCTACCTAGGTGATTTTTCCACTTTTTTTTTCTTGGGGGGGGGGGGGGGGGGTGTTTCTCAAAAAGAGTAACATGCTCACCACCAGCTCTAACCCTATACCAATTCCTAACCCTATTGACCCCCCTAACCCTATCCCTAACCCTATCCCTAGACCTAGCCCCCCCCAAGTTTTTTTTTACTTTTATTATTGCACTCACCTGGAATTGAACTCCAAACCTCTGACTTTGAAGTCCATCTTCATCTCCACTATGCCACACAAGCAATCGTTGCAAATTTGCTCATATTTGTTGGTCTAGTAAGTTATTGGTCCCAGACTCACCCTTCCCCTTTGACACGAATTACAGGTGTAACCTGGTTTGGAAATTTCAACCCAGTTTGAAAAATATGAACCAGTTCAAAATAAAATCACCTAGTTAGAAAAAAAACTAACTAGTTAAAAATAAAATCACCTAGTTAGAAAAAACTAACTGGTTAAATTATAAAATTAACTGAAACCAAAAATTAACTGCAACATAGCCATGAAAAGATAAGGATGCATCCCATTTTTGAAGAGAATAGATTGATTGTTAATATCCTGAATTCATAATAATGCAAAGGGTAATAATTTCAATCTTTCATTTACCTATTCGTAACTGTTTTTTAAAGCTACAAAAAAACTATTATTTGATTCAGCCATGAAAATTTAAGGATACATCCCTTTTTTAAAGAGTTTAGATCGATTGTTAATATCGTGAATTCACAATAATGCTAAGTGTATCACTCATCTTTTATCAATTGGTTACTGTTCTTTAGAGCTACATGTACCAAACAATTATTGTTCGATTTAGCCATGAAAATGTAAGGATGCATCCCATTTTTTAAGACTATAGATCATTTCTTCATGTCATGAATTCATGATAATGTTAAGCACATTGATTTCAATCTTTTATTTACCTATTCATTACTGTTCTTTAGAGCTACAAAAAAAGCCATTGTTCAGTTTAGCCATGAAAATGTAAGGATGCATCCCATTTTTAAAGAATATAGATCAATTCTTCATGTCATGAATTCATGATAATGCTAAGCACATGATTTCAATCTTTTATTTACATGTACCTATTCGTTACTGTTCGTTAGGGCTACCAAAAAATATCGTTCGATTTAGCCATGAAAATGTAAGGATGCATCCCGTATAGATTGATTGTTCATATCATGAATTCTTGGTGTTCACATGGCGTCAGAAAAAACTAAAATTAATCAAAAATTTTGAGTTTTCACCTTCATCAGGTAAAAGTCATTTTTAAACATATCTTCAGCGTGGTAGATTGCTTTGTTTTCAAAACAGAACACTGAGTTTTGTTGATGGTTTTGTTGATGCATGAAATTGGCATTGTCTCTGGGAAACATGGTATTTGAACGAAAATATCAATTCGCCTTATGTTTTCGAGTTCTGAGTAACCAATATGTTGAGAGAAGTGCCTAATTATGTGAATGTTTTCAAGTTTAACTGAGAGAAGAAACGTTTTGAGAAAGCCAAAGTAAACTCCAGATGTTTCCACTGGTTTCCAGCCTCCATGTTGGAGTCTATTCGTTACTGTTCTTTAGCGCTCCCATAAAACGATGTTTGATTTAGCCATGAAAAAGTAAGGATAATGCATGTCATGCTAATAATTTATTTTTTTTTTATTTAAATGTACGTGTCACGACATTATAAAACACTCTTTCAATGAGAATATAAAGGAATGAAAGATTATTAACCCTGCATTTTTTACACTCTGCATTTTCTACACCCTGCATTTTCCACACTCTACATTTTCCACACTCCGCACTCCACATAATCCACCCAACCTGCTCAATGTGCTTGGTTGGAAGGACAAAAAGGAAATGAAATGCGCACAAGTGGCAAGGATACACTTCTTTGGCAAGTCTGGAGTTCCATACTCTATGACTGTTGCAACAAGCTTTTATGAAACTTTGTGTATATTCTAAATTCAGCATGATTAATTGATATATGGAGGTGAAGTTTTCTTTATATGAAAAATACCAAAAAACATTTTGATCATGCATGGCAGACGTCTCTCTCGAGGTCTACTCTAAGAGACCAGTTAGCCAAACAACAACAACAGAAATGGGGCCTGAAAAAAAAAGATCAGGTTTGAGACTACATTAAACTCTATGAGTATCCCTCTGGGATGTGATCAAAAATCAAAGCAATTTGTGGTAATCTGTATGGTTCCTAAATTTGGAGTTATTTAATTTTTTTAATCTCTGTGATCTCTTTTTGGGGATTCAATCACCTGTCTAAGAAAATGTGATTTTTAACATCAGCCTATGGTGCAAACTATGCAAACTACCTTTCAACAGCATCGAAGCAGGTGGTTTCGTCTAACCCTCCAGCAACATAAATCACTCCTTCTAAGACACCAGCTGACATTCCTCGCCGAGAAATTTCCATGGATGCGACTTCCTTCCACTGGTTAATTTCAGGATCAAAACACTCCACAGTGTTAAGGTGGTGAGAACCATCATGACCACCAATCGCATAAACCTTCCCTGCTACTGAAGCCACAGCGACATGACGTCGTGGGGTGGAGACTTGTGCTACCTGAAACCAGCAATTGTGAAACCAGTCGTAGCATTCAATACATTGGAGAGGATCGCCTGACTTCCCACGCCCACCAATAGAAAACAAGGCCCCAGATGTTGATTTGCGCGGTTGAGTCCTGATGGTTGCTTTCACTAAAGAAGGATAGAGCTTGATGTTCTTGGCTTCATCAACCAAATCTCGACAAGCGACATTGCTTCTAATGGAGCTGTCTCGTTCCACGCGTTGTATGAGGTACTCGGTTGCAATCAAGGGTAGTCTGACATGGGTCAACAAGTCTGGTAGAAATTGTTCACGTGACATCAAGTCGTACCGTACCCAAGCAGTAATGGATTCGAAAACTTGCTCCTCCCGTTTGACGTGAAGATCATCTCCAGAAATAATGGAGAGGAAGTGCCTAAAAGAGGTTTTAAGAAGGGCCTCTGTGTTCATAAGACTCAAGAAACAAGTCCTCGAGTAAGAGTCGGCTGCTTCAATAAAGTCCATGCAGCCGTGAAGCTCCGCATAAGCTCTCATTTCCAAACAGTTCGATGGGTGAAGATGGCGCTTCATAAACTCGCAACAAGCGTGGACAACCAAATCAAGTTGAAACACAGCTGCAGCGGTCAAAAGAGCCTCGATATTGTCAATGCTGATTGTTATTTTTCGCGTGTACATAAAGCTAATCAACTGAATGACCGCCTCTTCAGACAGTCCCTGGATTACGATTGTGTCTTGAGAACTCTCCATCATTTCATTCGTAAACATGCCACGAAAATAAGCACTGCATGAAGACAAAACAACACGATGACACTTCACCTTTCGCTCTCCAGCTTGGATAATCACATCGCAAAGCTTCTGCTCTCGGAAGAACTGTATCAAAACGTCAAAAGCCTCGTTCGGCAGGCTGTGAGCTTCGTAATGAAAAGTGTCAACAATGATATCTCCCATAATGAAAATGCAAGCGAAGCAGATTTCAAGAGGTTCTCAAGATTCAAACTTTCGATAGGTGCCCTTTCTCCGCATATAAAGAAACTAGGGTTCCAAGCTCTAATGCCATGACCACATCTAAAGTCAGAAAATGGTGGAGAAGAGTTAAATTACCTTCAAGGATGTAACCCACCACAATAAAATGGCGGCCATATGGTCCGCGTATTGTTTCTTTTCTCGGCATTCTCGCCCCATGTTCCCCGAAATGATCACATGACGAATTTCATGATAAAGAGAGTGTTGCTCCCCCGGGCAAACCCGCGGGCATTTTCGTTTACGGTCCCTAGGCCCTTGCTTCATTTGTACCGTTTCGTTTTTGAGTTTGTAACATTGTGGGTTAAAAGAACGGTCTTCAAAAACTTGAGTGGCGTTTGAAGAGAAATTTATTGTATTATTTAAAAAGTTGAACTCACAAATGCCGGGATTTGCCCGAGGACAATCTCTTAATAGTTTCTCCTGTTCCTTGGGCTAGGATCTATAGAGGACCTGATCATCCAAAAATAGAAATATAACAATAAAGCAAGGCTGATTACTACATAGGAAGCTTAATGCAACAACAACAGGCTGGAGTCCAAAGTGAAAGCCAAGAAAAGGAGAGCCCGGGTGCGAAGCAGCCGTTTCCTCTCCTTCTCCCAGCGCTCGCGAAAATGCAAGTGCGAAAAATAAGGAATAGAGGATGGGGTGAGACGCTACCTCTCCCCAGTTTTTTGCTCACCCTAAGCGCGCTCCTCCTATTCTCGCTTGATCGATCTCTAAAGGAAAGGAAACGGCTGCTACGCAGGCCAAGGTCATCAGAAATGAATTTCCATCATTTTGATGCCCAGTCAAAGTGTTACAATGTCGCGCTTGATTTTTATTTTCTAAATTTCCCTAGATCCACGCCATGCAGCTTTGTAATGCGATAAGCTAAAATGCGAAGGAAAATGAGCGAGTCTTGGCCATCCATCCCAACTGCAAGAGAGTCGCAGTGAGCATAGAAATGGAAGCGGCCTTTACGATATCTCGAATAGCAAAGGAATAGACTCGGAAACGAGAGGGCGGAGTCCCGGAAAAGAAAGCTTTTGATGTTCATAGCGGAAGAAAACAACTAGAACTAGGTGATCCTAAGACGGGCACTATTGGACTATTGTTTAACGTTTGTCCCAGCTAATCGTGACTGCGTTACCAGTAAGGAAACGTCCACCACTCACATTACCTGGCCCCAGGAAAAGATCATCCGTCCTAATTCCCTATGCCCCCTTGGAGGGCTAGGAAAAAAAAGGCGAATATATGGAGATTGTTCAAGGTTCCCGAGCCTGTAAAACAGGTGTGACAACTCTTTTTATTAACATTGCAAATGTACGGTAAAAATTTAAAATATCCTTTCCCTTAAAAAGTCATTAACATTATTTATAGTTAAAAACATGCAAAATAAAGTATTTTTTTCCTCTTGATTCATAATAATCTCAAAAGTCAGTTTCACTTAACTCATTAAAAAATGGGTAACTCTTCAAATACTTATTACTCACTTCTAAGTATACAGTATCACTCTTAAGGTGATAACATGTTTTGACTGCAAAGGAGACCACTAACATCACAGCTTAGCTCTTTCACAATATTTAGCTACGCGTATTTAGTGACTTTAAAATAAATATTTTCCATAAATTAAAATATATCTTTAAAACCACAATTTAGTTCAAGACGTATGCGATACCATGGCAAAGCATTTGACAATAAAAGACAAAATTAAAAAATATATATTTATGGTGTTAAATATAAATGGCATTCTTTAATGCTATAAAATTTTTAAAATTTACCAGTCGTAAAATAAATATTTCTTATCAATTCCAATCCGCAAAAATTACTATTTTCTTCCTGCTCTTTTCTAACACAAGCTAAAACTAATTTAAAAAAAAGAATTACAATCCAAGGATAGAGTGCTTTTACAAAACCCGAACCATGAAGTTTCTGTTTTCTAATTCTTTTGTGGGTAATCATTGCCTGTGTACAGGCTCACGTTTGGAGAGACACACGAGACACCACACGAAAAACGTTTGGCGACACGAAGCCTACGCACAAGACTCCTCCCTGCCGGATCGCTTTGTCGGCGGCTCAACCCTTCCCTTACTCGAGTGTGTCTCAAAGGTGAGCCTGCGAGCAGGCTATCATGACCACTCTATACTTCTTTCTTTTCCAAAATTGCCGCCCAATTTCCGTGATCGTGATATTCTTTCAAGACCACAGCTGACGGAATGCCATCTTGAACTAACTTGACCAACTCCCCAGCACAGAACACATGATAGTATCTTTGGTAAAGCTTGCTTTTTGTCTTTTTGGGGGACTTTCTTGATGATGAGGACGATGAGGACGACAACGATGATGATGTTGAAACCAATGATGACGTAGATGAAGACAGCGAGTCCTCGGCAGCCGCCGTCTTGGCAAAGACGTTTCCGGGTCTTTCTTGACAATTAACAGTGGTATGCTGGAAAGCCTTTTTGCGCCGGGAAACAAGCGAGGTTTGCGCTCGGTCGCAGTCCTCTGCAGCACTGGATTCCGACGTTAGATAATCACTGGAACTAGAGCTGTCACTTTCTGCATCGCTTGAGGAAGCCAAGGTCTCGACAAGCCTAGCGACCACACTGAGGCTAACTCCGTTCACCTTCTCAACTCCTTTCGGTTGGCGTGCATCGGCTCTTTTCTCATTCATGCAAATAATGACGTCACTGGACTGAGGCATTCTGGGAACATTGTCTCCTTTCCCCTTAGGTACCAGCTCATTACCAGTCTCCTTGCAATCAGCCGATAGCCCGCTAAACTCATTCAGATGCAACTCGTCTTTACTAGGAAACAGTTTTTTGGCCAACAAAGAAAGAAATTCTCCCTTAAAATATCTCTCGCGGTTCTCAGCGGAAAAATACGACAGTAAAGTCGACAGCTTGGCGCTGAACTCTTTGCCAGTGTCCATGGAAACAGTATTGGGCTTCTCTTGAGCTTGACTCTCTGTCTTCTCCGATTCTTTGTCATCAAAAATTTTTTCTATGATGTTGTTCAAAAACGTCTTGAGCTTTGCGACAGGATTAGCGTCGGAGGGGTCAGCACAATCAAGATTGTCTTCCCTTTGATAGGAAGAAATGTTTCCTCCGTTCTTAATGTGTTGAAGTACGGCATATTTCCCAGGGATGCCATTTTGAATCATGTCTGGGGCAGGACATGTCCCGTGAGGCGGATTCTTTCCTCTGTCATGGCTGTCAAGAGAGAATGACCGCTGTGATTGCCATGAAAGAGCAGACGATCGCGGTGATCCTCTCTCTCTAACCTGCGACTGGAGCCTCGACATCACAGGAGTGGACAGTGTTCTTCGAGCTGCAAATGTAAACGGGAAAATACGGTAACAAGTTGGTAATAATACGGCAATAACTGGCTTTGAAGCGTAGCCCTTTTTCAAGGACATGGACCACAATTATGCGCATGTATCAACTTTGATTGACACTGGAAGGCCTACTGGAACTGAAGGAATGTTTCCACATTAGAATTCATAAGATCTCGTACTAGCTAACCTCCGATCAGGCGTTCTTTCTTTCTATCTTTTTTTTTTCTTTCGCAGCGCAAATGTATTTCGCGCTCTTTCTTTTCTATCCCACGGTAAAAAAAAAACATAACAAACAAAACAAAAGCACGCCTGAGCGCAGGTTACCCAGTGCATTGCACGCGCCAGCCGGGAAAATTTGCAATTTTATAGAGGGCTTTACAGTTAGTCATTGTTCCGCCCTTGACCCTTCTTATGGAACCAGCCGCTTCGTGCACCTTCCCTATACAACAGTAAATTTCTTTACGATCTTAACATAAATATACGAAATATGTTATGAAACCCTTTACAAATGGTAAATAAGAAATCAATTCGCCGCACATGCGCAGAGGAATGCAATTACGAAAAACCAGAATTCGAAACGAACATCGCGCACTGCCAAAGTTCCCTTCGAAATACAACGCAGATGAAAAAGTACTCCAAAAATGCTTAACCTTGGGACATGAGAGCTAGACGTAGCCGGTCTTCCTGATCCTTTCCTTTTGAGGGGCTAGAATCCGGTCGACGCAAACACAAAGGCGCGGTATGGACGAAAGGGGTTGGGGCGAGTGAGTGTGAGTGTCCCGCCTATGTCTCGTCCCAATCCGTTCGCGTCTAAAGCATCTCGCCACAAAGTTCCTGCTGGTCTGACTTTGCGAGAAAAACGACTGCCGGACGACTGCAGCCTGAGAGCACAAACCCCTTGCACGCTTGCAAAGGAGGATTTTATTGGAGCATACTCTGAAGGAAGCCTACAAAGCGCTAGATTAGTATACAGTGGAACCTTGCATACGCGACCATCCAAAATATCAAGCCTAGGTGGTCGCTTGCAGGAGGTGGTCACAACCCGAGAGGTTCCACTGTATACAAGTCTTTTGGAGAATCTGTTTTGAGGGTGTTAATAACGCATTTTTAGCAGGGGGAGGTATAGGGCTGCAGACAAAACTGATGAAATTTAGGGGTCGTACAAAAGGGAAATCTAACAATTGAAGGATGGGACGTGAGCTTTTTTTAGGAGTTATTTGAAATCCTGGAAATCAGGGCATCATTTTTTGTCAAAATAGCAAAATAAGCATTTCTGAATTTTTCCCATAGCTGATCAATATTGAAATCTCGCAGTTTCTTGATAACTTTAATACTTAAGTAAAAATGAAAACACTAATTTTACCAGTTAGTTTACCTTTGTTCCTCTGATAATGTGTGTAAGGTACTAAGACATCTTGACCATCAAACTAAAAATCAAGAGTGACAGAAAACTAAATCTTTTGTATAAATATAATTAACAATCGCACCTTTTTGACCTGTTTCTTCTAACAAGCAACAACAACAACAACAACAACAAATACTTTAATCAAGTTTCATTAGAGTTGAGTCCCTTCATGTAAATTTCAGATTAAAAAAAAGACGACAAGAAATCCAATAATTACAAAGTGGTTGCATGAGTTTTAAGTTTCAGAGGGTTAGGGAGGGCAGGGGGGGGGGGGGGGTTGGGGGAAATCCACATTTGCCTCCCACCCCAGCCCAGTCACAAGCATGCAGTTTATAAAAGGAATGGTCTTTACACATAAAGTTCAGTGATCTGCAGAGCCAAGATTGTGTTTGTGCTTTAGTCAATGAAGCAATTACCTATTAAATTGGTACCTATTAAATTGAAACTTAAATTATATAATTTGCATCAGGTCTACATTTACATCCATGCTGGAAATCTTGACCTCTAGTGGGATTATTACTGGAAATTATAGATAATCATATACTTATGCTACATGAAAAACAAAGAGAAAGTCAGTATGCCATTTAAATTGATAAATTTCTCACAGACCTTTCGCTCATCTTGCTCAAGCGCCCAAACGTACACCAACATTTTTCCCCCAGGCTGAAGAATCCTATAAAGCTCCTCTAGTGCTTTGATGCGCCTCCTTGCAGATGCAAAATGATGAATGACGCCAACAGAGATCACAGCATCGAAACAGTTGTCTCTGAAAGGAAGATTCTGATTGTCGCAGGCCACAACATTGTGGCCCCTTTTTGCAGCAATTTCACCTAATTTCAAACAGCTGTCTGAGCCAAGAATAAAGGATTCTGGAGCAAGACCCAAGTACTTGCCTGTTCCACAACCTAAAAGATAGTGTTCTGTAATTAATAACAAAATAAACTGTTTTGGTGGCTTAACATAGGGACTCTTGATATGAAATCAAATCAAATCTTTACCTGCATTATTTTGATTCACAATTGGAATGCAGAACAGAATGCAGTAGAAAACATCCAAGAAATATACAAGTTTTATTTTAGTTTTAGAGTATGTGCTTATTAACAGTATATGTTTGTTAATGTGCAGGTCCAGAAGATATCCATACCTCCCCCATGGAAGAGACTTTTTCTTGGATTCCCCCACCCCTCTGAAAATTCCAATATGAGTTCGTACATTTCTTTAAGATTTTTGGTCTTAGAGAACCCACCCCCCTCCATTCCTAGGAAATTCCAGTCCCTTATGTGGGGGTATGGATATTTTCTGGAAATGTCAGTAATAAGAAGCACCTTGAGGCATAAATTATGACCCAGAAAGGTGTAAAAATAACTGTCAAGTGTGTCTATGTGCAAATTTTACATAGTTCATTTGAAAATTAGTCTTTCAAGTCCTATACAGAGGTAGTTTCAGGTGAGAGGCACAAAACAGAGGTTGTTTCAGGTGAGAGATGAGAGACCCCATACCCAGGTAGTTTCGGGTGAGGGACCCTATATGGCACGGAGGTAGTTTCAAGTGAGGGGCCCTATACAGAGGTAGTCTCAGGTAAGGGGCCCTATACAGAGGTAGTTTCAGGTAAGGGACCAGGCTATACAGAGGTAGTTTCAGGTGGGGGGGCCTTATACAGACTGGGGTAGTCTCAGGTGAGAGGCCCAAAACAGAGGTTGTTTCAGGTGAGGGACCCTATACAGATATAGTTTCAGGTGAGGGACCCTATACAGAGGTAGTTTCAGGCGAGGGACCCTTTACAGAGGTAATTTTAAGTGAGGGGCCCTATATAGAGATTGTTTCAGGTGAGGGCCCTATACAGAGGTTGATTCAGGTGAGGGACCCTATACAGATATAGTTTCAGGTGAGGGGCCCTATACAGAGGTAGTTTCAGGTGAGAGACCCTATACAGAGTTAGATTCAGGTTATGGGCCCTATACAGACTGAGGTAGTTTCAGGCGAGGGACCCTTTACATAGGTAATTTTAGGTGAGGGGCCCTATATACAGATTGTTTCAGGTGAGGGGCCCTATGCAGAGGTTATTTCAGGTGAGGGGTGTCCTATACAGAGGTAGTTTCAGGTGAGGGGCCCTGTACAGAGGTGATTTTAGGTGAGGGGCCCTATACAAAGGTAGTTTTCAGTGAGGGGCTCACAATGAAGCTCCTCCTGTGTCCCTTCCCTCCCTCCTGTTTCTGGACATTTATGTTGGAACATAGCTCTACTCTGGTTTATCTGTCTGCAAATCTTCCATTCAAGAATCGGACTACTCAGTTGGCAAAAAACTCATAACCTAGCTAAAGACTGCAGTCAAGTAGACATCCTACCGGATATTGAGGGATTGTTTACTATGATAAATCATACTGGAATAGGTTGGTTACTACATTCAAGAGTTTATGTTATTAATTATTATAATTTTGACTCTTATTGCTGACAGATCCTCAGTGAAGCCAACCTGATAAGTCTTGGCAATAATACCACCTCACTGATTCTGGTGAATTCCTGGGGAAGGTGGACTCTCCCCCCCCCCCCCCCAAAAAAAAAGGGGAAACATTATAATTTTGACACTCATTGCTGACAGATCCTCAGTGAAGCCAACCTGGTGAGTCTTGGCAATAATACAACCTCACTGATTCTGGTGAATTCCTGGGGGGGGGGGGGGGTGGACTCCCCCCCCCCCCCACCGAAAAAAAGACAGAGATGCTCATCAAAAATTTTGAAGAGAACTCCTAAAAGGTACCAAGATCCTGTTTTGTGGGTGACTGGCTTGAAGTGTTCTTTTATCCCAAAGAGGTAACAAATTGTTACACAACACATTATCCTCGGCAATATTTTTTCTGCTCAATACCCTAAAAGACACTGCAAAAACTCCTGCTTTGAACTGTTTGAGGCTAAACACCCTAAGAGCTACCAAAACTGCCTTGTTAACCTTAAAATGGTACTACAAGCCCCATCCTTTTTTACAAGAGTTCTCCCCACAGGGGTGAATTGTGCTATTCACACTCTGACCCAATACAAGGGGCTCAGGGTTCTAAAAAGCAAAAGGTTTTAACAAAGAAAACTAACTTGGAGTTTAGGAAGGGTGGCAGACATTTAGACCTTGGGCAAGAGGGGTAAGGAGATTTTCTGGAAACAATACATTCTAAACGATTTCCCCTAAGTGAAATTTTTTCGTTGATAAATTTTACATTTGATTTCTTTGAGGTAGGGTGTGGCACCCGCAGAGAGTTGTTTGTTTTTAACTCAGATTACATAATATTTTTTAAAACACATTCCTTGTTATTTTTCTGGAGGGCCTGGAGGATTCAAACCAAAACCTTACATTATATACTTATATATATTCCCACAACAACCTAGTGTTTGTTCTTCCAGGCAGAATTCTGTGCAAATCACGGAGAAAATTGGTAGTAATCGGCCGTAATTGAATTAAGCAAAAATATTCTGTCCTTTATCAAAAACATCAAAACGTGCAACACGATTAATATTAAAATGCAAATTAATTTCTTGAGAGTACGTGGAACCGAAAAGGATTACATATCAACATTAACAAAATGTTTATCAATATTTGAATCCCAGCTGTATTTGTATTCATCGATCACAGTCTCTCGATCGGTTCACGTTTCCAGACTTTCGATGTGATCAAAAATCGGAATTCTATCAAAGAAACGGCTTTCTTATTAGAAATCAACGATCCTTTCAAACAATGGCTTTAAAACCTTGCATTCAGGCCTTCTTTGTGTTCAATATAATTATATTTCTTCTTCTCGGTTCTCTTTAAAGGAACATTTTTGCAAAATATTTCTAAAACTCACCCACATCAGCTATCAGACTTCCCGCTGGTAGAGAGAGAAGAAATTCTTCGACTTTTGGCCATGCTTTATGAGTGGAACCAACGAAATGAGGAGCAATTTGATTGTAGACATGGCGAACGTGATATTTTTCCAAGTCTTCCGGAGTTGCAAACGACATCAACGCACCGAAAACGACGACTTTCTGTGAGATCTTTGGTTGACTAAAGTGCAGCGTTCCCCACGCCTACAAGAACTCCAGTCTGCATTGAGAAGAAAATAGACGATTCAAAAAGTTAATATGAGATCGAAGAACTTCGGCAACTTTACTAGAACAACTGACAATTCTGTAAAACCAGAAGTACGTAACACACAAAACGGTAAAACTACCCATGCGTATCAGATAAACAAAGTGGAATCACAGATGGAGAAGTCAGTCCATGATCAGATCTGGAGTACATTTGCAGCCCGCAAAATATTTTTTTCGCGGTTTAAACCGGAGTTTCGAACCATTAATAACAAAACCGCGAGCTAACTGGCCATCGAACCGTCGTCACGAGAGACGAATTAATTTAATAAGCATCTTTTTGCATACCAAATTTTTCAAGTCCAGCAATGATGGTTCCAATCCTTTACGATATGATTCGAGAGTTGGGCCTCCTTCGCCTCAGAAGCTGACCTAAAAAAAATAAATCTACATTTATTCCTTTGTGTGTTGCGATCACCAAATTATTCACGCACGGCAACTAATTTGCAAGTGAAAGAATGAAAACGTGTTCCATAGAGTCCATAGACAATGAATTGTTTTATTACTGCCACAAGCTGAAAAAATGAGAATCAAAATTCTTCCCGGGAATTCTTTGATCTTTGATCATTAAAAGACTGAAAGAGACTTACCCGCTTCCCTGGTAACGCTGCCGTCGAATGAAAACTTCTAGTTGCTGCACGCCTACAAGGCACCTTGGAAAGATTTCAATTTCCACTTAAAAAAACAGCTGCTAAGGGAAAAACCATGGCTTTTGATTTATAATGACACAGTAGTTATGAATGCAAATTAAGTGAAGGAGTAAACTCACCATAACAACTTTTCGCAAAAAATGAATTTAACATGACAATTGTTATTAAACGGATAGTCACAACATTGAAAGTGCAAAATAAACGTTAAACCTATTGTCTTTCCGCGTCGCATTCATGCAGGCTTATCAGGCTTACGTGTTTGCAAAGAAGTTACTAAAGGTAAGTTGGTAATCAATGCTATATTAAATGCAGTGCGGAGTTTTCAAACCAATCTGCTTTGACTCCTCTTCATCGGTTCATCGCACAGGGAGCCCTCACATCCGTTTAGAATATGAATAAAAGATCAAACTACCTTTGTCGCGCGTGTTTTGTGGCGGCCATTTTGAATCCTCTTAAATTAAAATACCCGCGCGCTGTCTGCTAGTGCGAGATCTGGAACCGAAATTGGACTCGCAAATTCTCGGAAGATCCCGGAAGATCCGATCGATCACCGAAAGACTCTGAGCGATTCCGTAATTTCGGTTCCAGACCTCGCATTAGTAGATCGCGCGCGCCGGCTATTAAAATTCAAAATGGCCGCCAAAAAACACAAAACACGGGCGAAAATGTTAGGTTTGATCATTTATTCATATTCTAAACGAATGTGAGGGCTCCCGGTGCCATCATCGAGATTCGTCATCCTCGGTCGACCACAACGTCTGCTTTCTGCTGTTCTGTTGCAGCCGGCAAGCATTAAACGGGCGAGGACTGGGAAGATAAGGAAAACAAAGGGTGCTATCCACTCAAACAAAATTTCCGAAAATGTTGGTGTTACATTGAGGCCCCGTACACTCGTATCCGGATATTTTTTAATCCGCGACTTTTCTTTCGGATTCAAAAATTCCCCGTCCACAAGTAGCGTATTCAAATCGAATTGGCCTGTCCACACACATCCGATAGTATTCGGATTCACTCATGTACCCAGGGCTCCCAGGCTTCCTTTGCAGTAAAATGTGTTCAGAGCAGGCGCCATAAAGTGCGCGATAGTGGCTGCAAATATGTTCATATTGGTTTATTGTTCGGTAAAAGACTGGATACGAATTTGCTACGTCATCGGATTCGAAAATATCTGAATTCACCCGTCCACATGTTTTTGCATTCGTTACAGATTTATTTTTTTCAACCATGTAAAGCGGATTTAAAAATGTCCGAATTCGCCGGACGAGTGTCGAAGGAAGCCGTATCCGGAAAGAAAAAGTTACGGATTCAAAAATATCCCGATACATATGGACGGGGCCTGAATGTGTCGGTTCGGTCAACCGGTAAAGTTTAGATAAAGCCGGTCTTCCTTTTGAGATGGACCAGTTTCCTCGGTTAGACCGGTTCGATCGAAATTGACCTTCCAGACCTATTCTCGATCCCAGTACCTCACTGTTCAGGTACTTTCCCCAGTGTTCCCGGACATGGAGGAAAACACTTATCATTACGCATCGTACATCTTTGTGCAGTTGCAGCAGTTACGTAGCTGTGTTACGCAGTTTATGTTTTGGCTGTTAAACCAGTCTATTTCCCGAGAGAACTTTGAATGTTCTTTTCGTTATTCGAAAGTGGTGCTCGAAGATCTTTCAACTCAACCGGCAAATATCTGAGATCAGTCTGCTCAAAATAAACAGTTACATTTACGGGTCAAATTTCTGCGCATGAAACAGTTCGAACAATCGAAATCGTCATATAGCTCTAACACGACCAACACAGATCACTCTTTTTGGGAGCGGAATGGAACAAGCTTCCGGACCCGTCGCGATCCATTAGACCCCACTGAAATTTTCGAACTTCAGCCCGGAAATTTTGGTTGGATAGATCGCACCCACGTGACTTTCCTTTGATTGCTTGCTTACTTGTTTGTTTGTTTGTTTGTTTGTCAATTGCTGTTTAGAAATATACATCAATGTAGATTGTTTACTGGACTGTCAGCCCCACAAAAAAGGCGCAAAATAACATAGACTTTTTCAGGTAAGTAAGTAAGTAAAATCCTTTATTTAAACACGATCAATGTTTAAAGCAAACTACTTGCTTGTGGGGTCGTGTATTACTAAGGTTTTGCTCACGGCTCACGGGCCATTTGCAGAAAAAAATCATTGTAAATCAATGTGACGGTCCCAATTTACGGCAATTATTTCAACGCACGCCAAGTAACTGTTGTTTTTGTTCAGGACAGGTGGTATAGTTCAAGGTAACTGCTATTAAAATGTCAAATAGTTTTTCGACTTTTGACAATTCGTGACAACTTTCATTGAAATTTGCAACAACTATATTACTTACATCACTCACGTTATCAGGTGTGTTTTATCTTTTCTTTTGCTTTTAGAAACAATGTTCAATGAAGCTCTGATAAGATTCCGCGCTGACTTTTACACCATTACCAGTTAATTAATCTATGAGACTTTTCTAGACGTCTGTTACAAGAAGTGAAAAAAACGCGAATAAGTTGATTCGGCTTTGGCAAAATCGATGTCAAGAGAATGTCAAAGTAATCCCAGTGACTCACGGCAGTTTGCTATCAGTCTTGTCCAGTTTTAGTCGGCCCTTGGTGGACAAACTCTATTCCAATAAAAATGTTGAAATTATTGCTCGACTTTCAAAGAGACTGGGATCCAGTGTTTTCCCTTTTGTCCCATTTCCAGTAGGGGCTTATAAGGTTTCCTGGATTAAGGCCTATAAGAAACTTGAAGGCCTCGGCAGTGTGCATAACACTGCTCATGAAATAAGCGACAGTCTCAATACAACTTTTCAACAACTTATAACTTGAAATGTTTATAATGGCGCGGGAAATACAATAGAGAAGTTCCAAACACATACTCGGTGATGCTTCTCTTCAAAACATGTTCTCACCAACACCTGCTTTAAGGGACGCAGGGTTTTTTAATAACAGGAAATAACTGTGCTTTTAAGATTACCCAGATTTGGAACTTTTCCAAATAGAATCTGCATTCTTGTAAGAATTTTTAATAGAAAAGCAGAGTACTGGAAGTTCACTTTTTCACATATAAATGCTACCATCCTAAACTAAAAAGTTTCTTTAGTCTTCATAAAAACTTGTTTCGTACAAATTGACACCACGATGAAGTGTGGATAAAAGATCTTTAGTCACTGTAGGCACTAGCGGTTTGCAAGATGTCGCTGCGCCTAATACATTACATAGTACTTCCCTTCAGAACTATTTA
>JAHPZR010006064.1:15000-22500 GCA_019787425.1 Platygyra sinensis | reverse complement strand
GTCGTAAACTAGGTTCTTATTAGTGTTGGTCTGCGTTGAGAAAGCGGCATCATATGATTGATAGCCTCTTTGTGAAATTCTCTTTATGCCTGAATAAAATGGGCAAAAAAAATTCTTGGGAACATTATAACACGATGTTTGTCTGCGACTCCTGGGGCGACTCAACAGATCGTTTCCACATTAAGTCGGGCCAGCCGTGCTGGTGTCCAAAATGATCAAACGGCGGTCACTGTGGATGTTAAACTCTTTTCTTATGTAAACACTTCCTTTTGTTCCAAAACCTTTGCATGGCTGCTTGCCTCGTGAGTGAAAACTCTATAAGTGAACATAAATAAATCGCACAAAAATATATTCAAGGAGGAGTACAGCTAGCTTTGTTTTCAATCTAAAAATGACTTTGAGTTGAAATGTAGGCATCTAAACGTTGGAGGAAGCAGCGACAAATCTGTTCGAGTCTTCCTAATGTCAAGCTTAAGAAGACGTGTAAGGAAAATACTCAGGATTTTCTGGCCTAGCACTCTCTCTAATGAAGAACCTTACCGCAGAACAAACAGTATTACTTAGCGACGGAAAGGACAAATAAACAACCCTGAATGCTTACATACCCAAGGGTTGCCATGAGATGGACTCCTTTGGGGAAGAAAAAAGAGGTTTCTCTTCCGCTACTAAGCTTTAAAAAAGCTACCTCACGGTTTGCCCATCTTTAGAAGCCTAGGCTAAATTTTTCAAGTGCGTTATTTGCAGTCTGTGTTAGTCTTCGTGATTCTTTTCCATCCTTGTTTCATTTAGCCAAGCCCAAAAGCGGAGCTCCCGGGCCGGGTTTTGCTCAAAGCCCGATTAAGCTAACCCAAGATAAGCAAGAATTTTGATCTGAGTTTCGTAACTCTACAGTGAGGTTTTCTGTTTATGTTGTTTGGCCTTCTGGTTTGAGTTTAAATCACCTCAAGGTTATCAAAATGCACAAAACAAAAGCAGTGAGAAACATTTGTATGCAAGAGAAAAATTTCACTTCGATTAACTTTTATAATCCGGAGTTATCGTTAGCCGGCTTGCAAACAACCCGATCCTCTTTTAAACAAGTTAACCTGGCATGAGCCCGCGATCCAATCGAAAACCAGCATAATTTGATCAATGGTTAACTTACGAAAAAACAAAAGGCATCGATGAGCTAAAGCTTGAGCCCGCGATATGGTCACGTGATACTAATCAGCGGATACTGACCTTGTTTTGACAGGTTTCAATTGACCGTAACATGGATATCCAATATCAGCAAAGAAGGACGCTATGAACTGAGGGTGTATGTCTCTGTCAACTTATTAGCTTGAGTATGCTCGCCATTTTGCGCGCGACTCCGTCGCCGTCGTCGTCGTACGTACGCGCCCACGAGCAATACCGCTAGCAATGATAGCCATGGCAAAATCAATTTGTAGGTTTTCATTTTTTCTTTATATAGGTATGGGGCTCCACTTGGCGGCCGCCGGAGCTCCGCTATATATAATCTCTTTGGTGTTTTTCCATCTTAGCAAGCTACTATTTTAATGCTTCCTACAATTTAAACACGCCATGACTGAGCTCCTTTAATCCTATGAAAACAAACATGTCACGTGAGTCATTTCGCTCCTTCAAATGCTAAGAACAAGAAGAAATTCAATCTAATGTTTAACCCACTTGTACCCATTAAGGTTTCTGGCACTAGATGACCGGGTAGATGGAACTCGTTAGCTCAGGCAGGCAATTCATCTAGGAGAGGGACAACTTCGAATAAGAAACCCGGTCCTTCCGGGAAGGTTGGGCGTGGGGTCAGCACCCTCACCCCGGAAAAAACTTTTTGCTACAGAAGCATTCACAACAGCCCAAGGAACTCCAGCTCTGGGAGAGGAAGGTCCTGCTCCTGCAGGAAGTATTACGTGCGGGGGCCAAAGCCGAAAGGACGCTTCAGTGCCGACAACCCTTCTATCGACCAAGAAGACCACTACCATCGCTACATGGAACGTCAGGACCATGTACGAAGCAGGGAAGGCAGCACAGGTGTCAGCAGAGATGCGCCGATATAACATCGCCCTGCTAGGACTGAGTGAAACGAGGTGGCTGCAGGCCGGACAAAAAAGACTGGCTAGCGGCGAACTCTTGTTGTACTCGGACACGAAGAAGAGAACGCAGCGCTTACGGAAGGCGTAGCAATCATGCTTTCAAAGAACAGCGCAGAAAGCTCTGATAGGGTGGGGAGCGCACGGTTCAAGGATAATAACAGCATCCTTCACGACCAAGAAGAAGAACATCAAGATGAACGTGATCCAATGCTACGCGCCCACCAACGATCATGACGACAAAGACAAAGATCAGTTCTACAATCGACTAGAGGCAATTCTGGACAGGTTGAAGGACAAGGACATCAACATCCTGATGGGGGATTTCAATGCGAAGGTGGGATCAGACAACAGAGGCTACGAGGAAGTGATGGGACAACATGCCCTCGGAGAAATGAACGAGAATGGAGAGAGATTTGCTGACCTCTGTGGACTGAACGACCTTGTCATTGGAGGCAGCATCTTCGCCCACAAGAGGATACACAAGGCCACCTGGGTATCGCCTGACCATGTCACGGAAAATCAGATAGACCACTTCTGTATCATCAAGAAGTTCAGACGTTCTCTCGTAGACGTACGAGTGAGAAGTGGAGCAGACGCAGCATCAGACCACCATCTTCTGACTGCGAGAGTCAAGCTGAGATTGAAGAGAACGGACAGGCAGGCAGCAGGCAGGCAGCAGGCAGGGCGAAGTATAACATCAACCTACTGAAAGATCACACAACACAGAGAGCTTTCACCGTGACCCTGAGGAACAGATTCCAGGTACTA
Source organism: Platygyra sinensis (assembly GCA_019787425.1). Taxonomy (NCBI): domain Eukaryota; kingdom Metazoa; phylum Cnidaria; class Anthozoa; order Scleractinia; family Merulinidae; genus Platygyra; species Platygyra sinensis. The sequence goes on along the minus strand of JAHPZR010006064.1, from coordinate 19,642 downwards.
CAGGAGCTTATCACCAATGACACCGATGCCCACGACCTTTGGAAAGGAATAAAAGATGTAGTCACAGAAACATGCCAGGAAGTGCTCGGGGCAAAGAAGAACCAACACAAGGACTGGATCTCAGTAGACACCCTCCAGACGATCCAAGCAAGAAGACTCAAGAAAGAAGCAGTCAACGAGAGGCGTACAAGAGCCAGCAAAGCAGCAGCCCAAGCAGAATATACAGAAGCGCACAAAGAAGTGAAGAGGAGCGTGAAGAAAGATAAGCGAGATTATATAGACCGCCTGGCGCAAGAAGCAGAAGAAGCAGCCTATCACGGCAATATGAAAGACCTGTACATGTCAACCAAGAAGCTAGCATGCAAGTACAGCAGAGCGGAACGACCGGTCAAAGTCAAACAGAGACAAAACATCACAGAATCTGAACAACTATTAGAGAGATGGGCGGAACATTTTTGAGGAACTTCTCAACAGACCAGCTCCTGAGAATCCTCCAGACATAGCAGAAGCAGAGATTGACATCGACATAGACTGCGATCCACCAACTAGAGAAGAAATCATCTGCGCCATCAGGAAGATGAAGAACGGCAAGGCAGCCGGCCCAGATGGAATTCCAGCAGAAGCCCTCAAGGCGGACGTAGAGACAACAGCCGACATTCCACTACCGCTCTTTGTGAAGATCTGGGAACAGGAAGAAACACCAACAGATTGGAAAGATGGACATATTATCAAGTTGCCCAAGAAAGGCTACCTCAGCAGTTGTGAGAACTACAGAGGCATCACACTCATGTCAGTGCCGGGGAAGATGTTCAACCGGATTCTGTTAGAGAGGATGAGGGACGCAGTGGATGTCAGGCTCCGGGATCACCAGGCGGGCTTCAGGCGGAACAGATCCTGTACCGACCAGATCGCCACGTTACGTATCATAGTCGAGCAGTCCCTGGAATGGAATTCCTCGTTGTACGTAAACTTCGAGGATTTTCTCAAGGCCTTTGACAGTCTTCATCGTGACACCCTGTGGCAACTCCTCTGACACTGTGGGATCCCAGCCAAATTGACACGCATCATCAAGGAGTCTTATGAGGGAATGGCTTGTCAGGTTGTTCATGGAGGCCAGTTGACGCGTCGTTTCGACGTGAAGACCAGCGTTCGTCAGGGGTGCCTTCTGTCGCCGTTCCTGTTTCTCCTCGCCATCGACTGGGTGATGAGGCAGACGACGGATGGACAGAGAGATGGCATCCAGTGGACCCTCTGGACTCCGCTTGACGACCTTGACTTTGCTGATGATCTCGCTCTGCTCTCCCACAATCAACAACAGATGCAGAACAAGACCTCAAGCCTAGCCTCCCATGCCTCCCAAGTCGGCCTCCAGATCCACCCCAACAAGACCAAGATCCTGAAAATCAATGCCTCCAGCAGGAAGCGGTGAAGTTGGGAGACAACAACCTGGAAGAGGTCGAGACTTTCACCTACCTTGGGAGCGTTATCAACCAGCAGGGAGGAACAGATGCAGACGTTAAGACCCGCATCGGGAAGGCAAGAGCAGCGTTCATAGCCCTAAAGAACATCTGGCGATCCAACCTTATAACATCTCGCACCAAAATCCGCCTGTTCAACTCCAACGTCAAATCAGTCCTTCTGTATGGAGCAGAGACGTGGAGAACAACAAAGACCACCATCAAAAGAGTTCAGACCTTCATCAATTCATGCCTGCGAAGAATTCTAAAGAACCACTGGCCAAATACCATCAGTAATGCAGATCTCTGGGAAAGAACTAACCAAGTGCCAGCAGCAGAAGAGATCAGGAGAAGAAGATGGCGATGGAGAGGGCATACCCTGAGGAAACCATCAACAAACATCACACGCCCGGCAGGCCTTGACCTGGAATCCTCAGGGGAAGAGAAAGAGAGGCCGACCAGAGAACACCTGGAGAAGAGACCTGGAGGCGGACGCCAAACAGACCGGCTGCACCTAGAGAGAGTTGGAGCGAATCGCCCAGGACCGTGGACGCTGGCGGACTGTTGTGGATGGCCTATGCCCCTCCAGGGGTTCAAGGCCTAAGTAAGTAAGTACCTTATGTATTATATTCCATTTTTCATCTAGTCATTCATTAGTTTGTTCAACGGTTTAGTTTTTATTGATTTCTATTTTTGTTATCTTGCATTGTCATTTGTTAGTCACTTTAACGGTCCGCTTTTTATTGTAATGCTATATAGCTAAGATTTTGTCTTTGTTGTTTAAATTGTAACGTCTTTTCTCAGTTGTAAACATTCCCTGAAGAAGTCAGGCCGTGCCTGACGAAATATTGGAAAATACGAAACAGTTAACCCCAAACGTACGGTCAGCTTTTCTGTTTTCAGTTTCTCTAAGAACCAAAGCCATGATAGGTCATCTCTACAGGGGGGTGAATAGGGATATCTAAATCCGCCGATCCGCTAAAATTAATGGCTGAATCCGTCGATTCGCTCTAAAAATCAGCTAAATCCGAATCCGCAAATTGTTTGCCCCGTTAGATGACAGGGGAGATACAAAGCGTCTTTAGTTGCAGTTGGAGTTGCCTTGCATTGAGCGATATTGTGTTTTAGCGTTGACTGGATGACTATCAACGAAATATAAGTAACGAACGTCTCTATCTAAACAAACTCTTGCAGATACGAGAAAAAGAGCAAGCGTATGGCAACGTCAAGCTTAAGCGGCTCACTATTTCTAGTCATTTTCTCCACTGCGTGACATCCGGCACATAAACGAGAGAAAGTGAAATTTCTGGGGGAACGCTTAGATCCACGATGCGGCCCTCCTAACAATCAAAATCCAAAATCCGGGCCCAAAAACGGGATAAAACCGCAATCCGCTGTGATCATAGGATCCGCAGATTCGTTAAAATTTCGCTCTGGATCCAGAATCCGGGCTAAAATATTTGCCAAATCCGCCGATCCGTAGACCTATTCACCCCCCTCTCTCTAGGTCAAAATGGCATGGCTACATGTAAATCTTCTTTTCAAGTTTTCGAAAAAGTAATTAAGATAGCTTTCCGGGTAATGTAAATTAAGTTTGGAGTTTTGAGTATATCTTAATTCAATTAAATGGCCGCAAATGTGTGTCCTGTTCATTATGAGCTCAACGGATTGTCTTTCGTTGAATTCAAACTCTTTTCTAATGCGCCAGTTTTTGAAAAAGAGCAAACTGCTCAATTAGTCTACGAAAACAAAGGTCTGGAGGATTTACAAGTAATAGAACTTGCTATAGATATCTTTCACGAAATATACTTTCATGGCGATAAGTTTCGGAATTTATTACATGTTAGGTGAGCAGCTGTATAGGGTAAAGAAATTATATAAGAAGTTTTGACTAATATTTTGAGTTACGAATTAGAACATTTCCAAGGCTGGCTTTTCTGTCGGAGAACTTTCATCTCCCGACTTAAATGTATCATTGCTCCATTTTCTGAACAACTTACCTAAGAGGGGGGTCTACCTTCATTAGTAATTTAGCATTTTGATTCTCAAGAATCTTGTGATAATGAATGAGAAAAAAAATCTTTCCAGATTAAAGATTTGGGTGACCGTGAAGGCAGATTAGGATATTTCAAGGTGAGTAAAATCTATATTTTTACATACCAGAGGGAAAAAAAAATCAAATTTACCAATTTTACGCTCCCTGTTTAATTAAATCTCGTTAATTGCAAACTGGTAAAATCAGCAAAGCAAGCAAATGTATATGACAAACATTCATATGCAAATTAAAAACTTCTCCCTACCGTGTTTTAACCAACTTCATACACTCAAGTTCTCGCCTTCGTTCTGGTTTGATTTACTTCACAGATCAGTTCAAGGATCCGTAATGGAACCTTCACATTTTCACGTCTGAACAATAGAAAGTCACATCAACTTCTTTCATCAGATTATGTCGATTTTGGCTTGGCTTAAAAACAGGTGTATGCTAACGTTATTTTTCATTTGCAAAAGAGAATTCTATGTAGCCCGATTATGAACACGTATAAAACCGGTCACCAGAGCGTACTGAACACAGATGTAACTGGACCTAACTATGATTAGCTTCGCCACTTCTTTAGAAACAATTTTTCTTCTTAGTGTCTCAGCAAGCATGCTTCATGTTGATGGTACGAGAAGCTTGAAGCGAAATGTGGGGGACGGTGTCGCCTACGCCATATTTGATACTCACGAATTTCGATACCTGAACTTAACTACATTAATGTCTGCTTCGGTGAAAAAGCTTGGAGAGTGTGGTAAACTTTGTGTTGATCATTCTTCGTGTTTCTCAGCTAATCTGGCGGCGTTTGCTGATCAAGATGGATGGATTTTGTGTGAACTGCTGTCAAGCGATAGATACAACAACTCCGAAATGCTTCTTGAAAACGCGGTGTTTCATCACTTAAGTATAAAGGCAAGTAAGTTTTGATTACGCTGAACGAACTAGTTGCTGTTGTTGTTGCCGCTGTTGCTGGGGGGAGGGGGGCAGGGGGGGATAATTGTGATTTTGCTGCTGCTATTGAAGTCCCGCGTATTTGTATATAAGTAAATTAAATTACGATATTTAGAGAGAATACACATCAGTCTTAGCTGGTTTTCATCCGGTTCCTCTACCCTGATCGAATTGGAATTTGAAGTGTTGGTTTTTGTGG
>JAHPZR010006064.1:0-7500 GCA_019787425.1 Platygyra sinensis | reverse complement strand
GGGGGGTCCTTCTTAACTACAGATTTAGAGGAGTTGCTAAGGGATTGCTGAAGGCCGAAAGTTAAATGGAAAGCTATTTTGGAGCGTTTTACAGTGCTAAATGGTGAGTTTTATATGAGGCAACACTTACTATTTACTTTGGCCCTTTACCTCTCCCAGGGCATTGGCCACCAATTGCAATAACAAGTCTCCAATCCCCCAGTTTCCTTTGTCCTGAGCTATCCTTTCAAGTTGTTTCCAAGTGTCTCCAGTCCTTTTCAGTTATGTCCTTTCCTATCTCCGCTGCCAGATGTTCCGTGATCTCCATATCTTTCTTTGACCTTAAGGGTTCCAGTTCAAGTCTTGACGGCCAATGCCACTAGGTGCTTTGCTTCCAACTGATCTCACATTAAGTCCCAGCACCATAAGGTTGTAATTGTGCATTTCTCTAGCTACCTGGGCTGTCTTCCCTGACTCGAACATAGTTCTGATGTTCCAAGTTCCGATGTTCGTAGGGTCCTTTCGGTTTTTCCTGCAACTCGTCATGAACATTCGCGAGGAAACCCGGCTTCTTCTCCCAGCAATTGAGTAGTTTGTTGATTCATTATTGCGGTTTCTGTGGCAGCGTAGTTTTTACGGTGCAAGAGTGCTAACCCTATACTGCAAACTAAATTAAACGACATAACGTCCTTCAAACGTCATTGTGTTTTTATGTCGCGAGTGTGAACTAGGCCTTGGAAATAACACGATAGCTAAGATTCCAGATCTGCAAAATTTACGCATAGCCGAGGAATGACCTAAAATCTTAACTAAAGCTAAGAAATCGCCAAAAACGTCAGTTTTACTGATAACTCAGATTCCAGCAGTCTTATCCATAAAATCAAATCGTGGGAAGTGAACTAAGTTCCTCCAATTTACCACCGTTTAGACAAACAAAGCTAAACAGACCGGTGTACAACATGCCAAAAAATTGTTTTCTCTTTGAATGTTCGGAATTGAATTTGGTCTATCTTTTCTGAATGCATGCAAGAGCCACTGAAACATTTTTATCCCCTTGTTCCTTAAAACGGCTCTCTCCGAAATTATCAATTTGCCTGTCATAATTTACATAATCTATAATTAACCTTAAGGTGGCTTGTTTGCAAAACAGAGTAAATGTGCTTTGTCATTTTGTTATTGCGGTTGGGCGGCATTTACTGAGTGGAATGAATTATAAATGATCATCGAGAAGGCGAAAAATTCTAGCACCAAAGTCATTCTTCAGCTACGCCAGCGGAAAAAGTTTGGAAGAAAGATGGGCTACAAATCAGACTTGAAACTGTTTGAGATGCCCACAAGACTCTTTTCTATTAAAAAATGATGAGCCAGATTTATTTCCAGCAAGGTTTCTGTTGATTAAAAGTTTGGCTGTAATTCAATTTTTTTTAATTAATGACCTAAATACATCGTTACAATGAGGATAATCTGAATTTCCAATTTGTAGTGCTACCATCCGTTCATGCATAAACAAGAATGTAAAGACAATTGCTAATATGGACGAGAATAGTCATCATAGCAGTTGTTAACATTTGGAAGCATCAATTATAAAATTCTTAATGTTTTTCGTATAAGATTATACTGTGTCCAAGCTAGACTTCGTATTCTTATTTATTCTTATCTACCGATTTTTAGGCGGCAAATAAGTCTGACATGACACCCTTAACTTCTTGCAGGAATATTATTAGGATTTTATACGGTTTTTGTAAAAACATACAATTGTATTTACAAATTTTGAACACCAAAACTAAATCCTTTTCAAAATCTTAGCCTCGGGTTTATTCCTAAAATATTCTTAAAATTTCGAAAATTTCGGCCCCGATAATCTTATAAAATTATTCTGCGAAAGGGGTTCAGAGCCACCTTAAATTTTCGAAAATTTAAGGTGGCTCAACTCTCTTCGGAGAACGTTTTTTTAAACTTTGCAAAAAGTTGCATCTTATCATGCTGATTGCAATTTGATAATAAAAAATGAGGGTCACTGAGCTCGTTTTTGAGTTATAAGCGCTTAAAGCTAAAATTAAGGGCGTTTTTAGCAGGTCATATTGTTGCCATGGCAAGCCATTGTGCCACAAAATTGACAGCAACTTGTTCACCGATGATTGGGCAGTTTGCTGATACCATGATTTTGGCACCACTAGTATAGAGTGGTTATAATGACCCACCAAACTCTAAGTCTTGGAAAGTACTGGAAACTGTTTTCAGCCACGTTAAATAAATAACAAGCGAGGCACAGAATTTCCTTGTTGACGCGTCTCGTGCTATAATCGATCAATGAACAAGGCCCAAATAAAAGCTAACAAAGTTACTGAAACGCTAAACTTAATCGACACAGAAAATCTCTTTTCGCCCTCTGATATTCGAAATTATTTTAGTTTTATCCCTTTAGATAGTTTTTGCTTCCTTTTTTCCTTATTCAGTCGCTTTGTGTCGTACATGCCTTTTTTTTATTAAATATTGGCTATCAAACTCTCCGGAGCAGAACCAATCATTGTGAAATTCTGTTGCTTATTTGTAGTTTTCGAGATAGCATGCCCATTACTTCTTGTATTTAAACTTATCAGGTAAAAAGCTGACCAGGAAGGATCGCCAAAAACCATAAGCTAAAGGACTCTTGATCAAAAATAAGACACAAACAGCAGTGATAAACATATTTAATGTTTTTCTGGGCGAAAGAAGGGTAGCCAGCATTGCAGGTTCCGTTCGGCTTTCCCTGCAACTCGTCATGAATCTTCTCGAGGAGAGCACTTCTCCCAGAACTTCTGTAGTTTGTTGATTCACCTTTGGTGTTTCTGTAGCAGCGTAGTTTTTACAGGGTAGGGGTGCTAACCCTATGCCCAAACTTCCTCCTTTCTCAGCCGCGCTTAGGACCGTCCATGGCGGAGTTATGAAGGAACACTTGCTTTGAAAAAAATATGCTTTCGCGAGCGTAACTAGTGCCAGTCCCAAACCGTGCATTTAGAATTTTAAATCCCTAAAACTTGAAAGAAAAGAGAAATAGTTTCGATTTTTCTAATGAATCAGAAATAACGTAACTTTATAACTGCACCTGGACGTTCTTAATCTATTTAAACTTCCGGAATTGATTTGAAACTTTTACAGGAGTCTTAACTGGAACAAACCTGACCAAAAAGTGTATCGTAGAGACATCTGGTTTTCAAAATATGACCTTTATAAGCCCTACCTTAGCAACAAATTCATGACCAATTGGTGGTTAAGAAGGACCCCCTTTAAGAAGCCCTGCAACAGCTCACACCAACAACACGACGACAAAACGACCGCATAATGACATGACACATAACAGCTTATAACGCAGTGTGAACATCGACATGAAAGCACAAGGAAAGGATCAGTTTTTTCCTTTTGTCGTTATGTTCCTGTTATGTTGATACTACGTCCTCAGTGTTTGTCAGAATGTTCACACTGCAAACTAAATTAAACGATGTAACGTCCTTCATACGTGGTTATGTTTATGTCCTTGCGTTGTTGCGAGTGTGAACTAAGCCTTGGAAATAATACGATAGCTAAGATTCCAAATCTGCAAAATTTACGCATAGCTGAGGAATGGCCCGAAATAAGAAATCGCCGAAAACGTTTTACTGATAACCCAGATTCCAGCAGCTTTATCCATAAAGTTCCGGTAATACGGGCAACATTTTTCTTCAACTTGTCTCGCAACATTGTTGCGGTGCAAGTTGAAACCCTCTGTTGCGTGTATTACCGCTTTTATGACCAACTTGACTCGCAGCAAAATACAGTTTTGGAAGTCTGCAAAATTCTAAACGCATAATCGGTCAATCGTGTGGAAATAAAGATGGCGCCTTCTTTCATGTAATTTAACTCTCCGACGAAATTCCACTCCGACTTCTGGCCGTCTTTTTCTTTTTAATTTTCCGTGCCAGTGAAGTTCTCTCAATATGAACATCAGTGTCGTTTCAGATAGATAGCCGAAAAAATTGTGATTTTCCGACAGTTCTTCCAAGTTTGCTGCTTGCATTGTTTGGAAGGTACAAACGAGGTGTTCCAAGGACTATGATAGCCCTCAAGGTCGTTTTAAAGGGCAAATTGAGGACTTTCCGAGAGTTACTGGTCTATTTAGCATTCAGGCTCGTCTTCACTGTCCGCCATGTTTTTATTTTATTTGCCGCACTTCACGACGGCCAATCACAAGGGTTAAATTCAAATTTGTTGCGAGACAAGTTGTAGCTTCAGTGGTAATACGAGCCGCAGAACTGGAATTTGTTGCAGAAAGTAGAACTCGAGTCTACTTTGGGCAAGACGTTGCCTCAACTTGCAACACTGTATTTTGTTGCGCGACAAGTTGGTCACAAACGTGGTAATACGGGCAACAATGTGTTTTAACTTGAAATGCAACAATGTTGCGAGACAAGTTGAAGAAAAATGTTGCCCGTATTACAGACCTTAAAATCAAAAGCTGGGAAGCGGCAACTAACTTCCTATAATTTAGCTAGGTTTAGACAAACCAAGCTAAACAAGCCGGTGTACTGACATGCCGAAAAATCGTTTTCTCTTTGAATGTTCGGAATTGATTTTTGTCTTTCGATAAGCGAGGGTGAAGTGAGGTATTTTTATAGATAACGAAACAACAAACCCAGTCTCTTTTCTGCATGCATGCAGGAGCCACTGAAACATTTTTATCGCCTTTTTCCTTAAAACGACTCTCTCCAAAATTATTCAAAGAGCTTTAACCAATCTGCCTGTCATAATTAAAATAATTTATAAATAACCTTAAGCAGAAGCTTATCACTAAGTGATAAGCTTCTGCCTTAAGGTGTTGTTTGCAAAACAGAGTAGATGTATTTTGTCATTTTGTTATTGCGGTTGGGCGTTATTTACTGAGTGGAATGAATTATAAATGATCATCGAGACAGATACGGCGAAAAATTCTAGCACCAAAGTCAAATTTGTCGCAGCAGTCTACGCCAGCGGAAAAAAAAATTAGAATAAAGATGGGCTACCCATCAGACTTACAACTGTTTGAGACGCCCATAAGACTCTTTTCTATCAAAAAATAATAAGCCAGATATATTTCCAGCAAGGTTTCTGTTGAGCAAAACTTTGGTTGCAATTCAATTTTTTAATTAATTATTAATGACCTAAAGACATATTTACAGATAATCTGAATTTGAAGGGTTACCATTCGTTCATGCATTAAACAAGAGTTTTAAGATAATTAACAATTATTCTTTGAAATCGAGGTGAATAGTGGCAGAATATTTACCGAGCCGCGAAGCGGCGAAGTAAATATTCTGCCACTATTCACAGAGATTGAGAAGAATAATTGTTTTAGTATATACACAGGAAGTGATCTCAACAACATTTTCAGAAGGAAACCATTAAAAATCGATTTAATTGACCTCTCAATTCATGCGTGGAAAACGTGCAAGCGGTACAAAACATGCGCGAATTCGCGAAACTATTTACAGAATCTTTGAACATGGAAAATCTATAGTTAATATTCGAAAAAACCTCGTGACAGTCTAGAATAATGGTCCTTAGACACCGTTCAAATCATTGTGAATCAAAAGTATGCTTTATTCAAAAGTATGCTTTATTTTTGTTTGGCTTACGCATTATTCACTCGGTAGGGGGTGAATAATGCTCATTAGCCAGAGATAGCGAACCAATCAGATTGCTTAAAACACCAAGATCACTGAGTGTGTATATACTAATTGCTAATATGGATGAGGGTAGTCATCGTAGCAGTTGTTAACATTTGGAAGCACCAATTAAAAATTCAATGGCGGCATGCAATCTTTTTTCGTATAAGAAATCAATATTCTGTTTCCGGACTCAGAAGCACATTCTCATTTACTGCTAGTAATCCAGTAAGGGAAAAGTAGAATTTAATACGGATTTGTTAAAAACATACAGTTGTATTTACAAACTCTGAACACCGAGACTAAATTCTTTTCAGAGTCCTAGCCTCGGGTTTATTCCTAAAATATTCTTAAAATGTCGAAAATTTCGCCCCGATAATTTTATAAAATATATTGCTATTTAAAAAAGCAAGAAACAGGATATGGTTATTCAATATACGTTTTACTCTAGCCAATAGTATTGAGATTATTCCATCCTACGCACTCTAGCGGCAAACAATTAAGCTTTACAGATGTTCAGAGCTCTGAGGTTTTAATTAATTATCATCTATCGGGGGCTCCAATAAATAAAACTCGAAAGTTTTGTAAGGGATAAGAGAAGATTTCATTAGATAACATTTAGCCATCAGGAGATACACCAAAAATGGAGCTTGGGCTCCCAGTGTTAAGCAGATGTATTGTTGCTACGATGGTGTTAGTCTTTTCCCTAAAATACTCTTCAGGTAGGACTTCCCTATGTTACTGTGTATCTGTCATTGTCTGCATTAATGTCTACAACGAAGGAACCCTGCTATTGTTATACTCTGTTACTTCGTACTCCCAAAACCTTCACAAATTTTGTTTGTGACGAGTAGGTTTTGTAATAGTACCGCGATATCTCAGGAAATGCTAGCAAAGCAAATTAGAGCAGGATATATAAGAGCAGTAATTCGGTTCCGGGTAAGGAAACTTCTCAGGTAATCCTTCCACAAACTGTGAAGGAGTAGACGAAACTCGTCTCAAACAACTGTTTATCTAGAACTCAGTTTCAAATTGCAGCGATCTCTGAATCGAAATTAAACCTTACAATTAAGTGTGGTTGTTTTTCTAATTCATTTTAGAGGTCTAATTATTATTACTCTTGTTAAATTTTCATTTAAAAGTTGACAAACGTTACAAGAAAGCAGGGTACGTCAACTCCTCTGCCCGGCGATAATCAAAATTATTGCTCTAGTTTTTCTTACAGCATTTACTACTGCGATAGTAGATTTCAAACACTGAAATCAAAGGTGTCTTAAAGGAGAGAACTAACGCTTTCCTCGACGTTTATAGGAAATTAATTAATCCTGGAAATTGCTAAAAGATTTCTTCCTGCTGTCCGCTCTAAAAGCTGTCACTTTACTCAAGGATATTTTATACCCCGTTGAATTCACGATACAAGCGTGTTGAGCTGGATGTGAGATGTTAAATAAATAACAAGTGACGCGCAGAATTTCCTTGTTTAGCCGTCTGTCAGTCATCAATATTGACTACAGTTGTGTTACTTAGAATGGACCAATGAATAAGGCCCAATTAAAAGCTAACAAACTTACTGAAACGCTAAACTTAATCGACAAAGAAAAACTGTTTTCGCCTTGTGATCGAAATTATTTCGGTTTAATCCCTCTGTGATGATACGTAGTTAATGTATTTCCGATGACGTAGCATCATGTGAACCGTCGTGCCGTGCGACCGTGTGTGTGAATTTCCCGCCATGTTTATTCAGCAATAAAGTACAAGAAGTGCTATCACCGCTTCATATAGTTCGCGGCCATTACATGGTGTCAGAAGTGGGATAAAAACCTCGGAAACATGGCTCTAAGCGGCATCGAATGCCCAGTTATGC
>JAHPZR010006062.1:7500-11475 GCA_019787425.1 Platygyra sinensis | reverse complement strand
TGTCGAGTCTATGGGGGCAAAAGTGTGGCGAGCTAAGCACTTCATCCCCACAAAATGCAAAGCATTCCCCAGTGATTCAACAAGCTGTAACTTATAGTTATTGTTCTGTTCAACATTTTCATAAGAACCTAAGCTAAGGCCCATGGAGGCTACCTACATGTAGCCTTGTTGTAACAGATTAGGCTTCACCATTAATGGTTCACTCTTAATTTGGTTACATTGATCGTTTCATGTAACGCCATATTGTTTTACCATGCTGTTTAGATGATTGTAACGGCACTTCGTTTTTAAAAAACTTGTGTAACTTTTAATATGAACTTTATCAATTGAAATAAAGACACCCTATTTATTTATCTATGAAGCGTATTTAAGCGAGAAGTTCGAAAAGTCGCCTTTCATGTCTCCACGCTTATTAGCTCTCGCAAAGGTCGTTTTTTACCATACTCTTCTCCCTTTTCCGCCAAGTACAAGATTTTAACTTGTCTCATTGGGTAATAATTTTGCTGCTGACAAAAGAGTGGGCTTAAACGAAACGATTAGTTAAAGTTTAACTAAGCTGTGCATAGTTTGATAGCCAGATTATCTCAGATTTCACAAAAGTTCGCTATTTCAGTTCGAAGAGTTAGTGTCTCTCACTGTATTTCTAGAATACCCACTTTACAAGTAAAGTTTTCGATTAATTTTAGATAAAATTTGCGATGGCTTTCACTTAAAAATGTAAACTGGTTAGCACTATAACAACTTGATTTATATAACAAAAGCATTTAGTCTGTTTCAAGACAAGGTCATCTATAGCCTCGCTGCCACTCAAAGGCCTGCAGGTCACTGAGACGACAATTGCAAAATAGTTTATTTAATTTCGCAGTATAACATAACAAACCAAGATTTCAGTTTTATGTTAGAAGCTGGAAACTATATGATAACACTAGATCGCTTTGAAACAGGCTACATATAATAGTCTATAAGGAGTTAAAAATGTTATGTCGAAAGAAATAAGTGATTACCAAAACCGTAAACCATTATATTTTAATCTCGATTCATAACCATAGAGTAGTCCTTTACCTCTTCCAGACTTGTATTTTGATCTTTTCTCTTATACTATAGCTCCTATTGTTTCAAACGCTGGGTGCATTGTTTAATTCATTTATTTATCGTTTGCTGAGCCAATCACAAACTCTGTTTGGAAAGCTACTGGCTTTCTTTAGCCATAAGGCTGCTGTTATTGCTCTTGCCCATGTCTTGCGTGTTATGTTATATTGCAAAGCAAGAGAAGATGAAGGGTAACAAAGCAAATCTCCCATAAGAACCTCATTCTCAACGTATTGTTTAATTACTGACGTCGGTTTCGAAAATCTCAAGAGAGTTAAGCGGCCTTCACACGGCAAACTAAAGTTGGCAAACTCGTGTTGGCAAACTCAAGTTGATATGTGTGAACGGCACAAAAACAGTCGGCAAACAAGTTGGCAAACTGTTGGCGACAAATAGAACTTGCCTCTATTCTCGCTAACTTTTTCGCCAACTTTTTCGTGTTGGTAAACTCGTATCTGACGTGTGAACAGTTGGCCAACATGTGTTGGTAATTTTCAACCAATCAAAACGAGCTCTGTTTACGTGATTTATTTGCGTGACACTTCACAAAATGGGGGACGCGAGTCAACACTTTTTAAATTTAATATCAAAGCGGTTCACAATTGTCCGGCTGTTCGGGACGTTTCATCTATAGCCTACAAAGATACTAAAAACAAACAAAACAAAACGGAGGAGCGCGCGGACAAACTTGGTTTCGTCCAAACCTTTCTAATTCTCCACCGCTTTCTGGATCCTCTCTTCTTATCCTCTGTTTCACTGTTGTACGTGATTGAAACTGCACTAAAAAGCGGCCATGTTGGAAATTGCCGTGTTTGTTATTTGCCATGAGTTTGACGTGTGAAGGAATGAGTTTGCCAACTTTTTGAAGTTTTCCAACACGAGTTTGCCGACTTAAGTTTGCCGTGTGAAGGCCGCTTTACAGGAACGACAATTCTAACTCTACGACGCAGATTAGCCTCTGTCAGGTGGATAGGCCAGGTGGCTTTTACACACGTTTTCATACGCTATAAAACCATCTACACAACGCCTGCGGCAACCTAATCGGCTTAAGACTAAAAACAACTTGAAATGTCTAAAAACAACTTGAGAATAAGGCCCTGGGAATAACTAAGTCCTGCGTAGAGCGTTTTTCACCCACGCGGGCAGCACCCATGCTAATTCATTGCAACAAAGGAAAGTGTATTTACATAAAAAAAAGTGTTGAACAGCCACAATATTAGGTTGGAACACCAACATGGCCGTCGTTATATTGTATTGCAATATCGGTGCCACGACATCATTTGAAAACACTCCTTAGTGATTGAACTATCTTGCCCTTCGAGGCGCATCCTCTCTTTTCCAAAGTAGAGATGTAACAATGCCGTGATCTTTCAGTAACAGTACCCTTGGTATTTAAGGGTTTACCTTGCTTTGAAGGCTGATTAATCAATTGCCAACTTAACATCAACTGCTCTTCATCTTTGACGTTTTTACAGTGTTTTAGCGACTCAACTTTATTATCAAAAAAAGAAATGGAACAATTCCTCTGACTCGATTCGGATGGCCAGGGCCACTCCAAACAAATACACATGCAAATTGAAGCCGATTGAGCTTAACATGTTAGATTAACCGGTTAGATTGTTGACACATATTTTGATTGGAAATTTGTTTCTTTAAATAGAGAAACCAGCTGGGCATTTTAACTGGTGGCCGAATGGGTTTTGTCAGTGAGAACAGTGGGTGCTAAAACTTATCTTGCCGTCAATTTGATAATAAAAAATTGCAAAAGGCCAAAAATGAATCGAAGTTGGTTCATAAGGAGCCTCCATGAAGCAATGTTGGGTGTAAATGCTGGGTCTGTTAGTCTAACCTGTTGGTATATGTTGGAAAAACTCACTGCATCACAACAACAAGGTGATTATTTGAAAAACAACATGTCTCATTACTTTTATGACATTTTTTAAAAAGCACGTGGAACAATCTATAATGAGAAGTGTCACTCTTTTTCCTAATTTTGATCTACTATTTTCTGTCATGCACTTATCGGTGGTCAATGAGCCTTTTCTTCTGATAGCAAGATTCAAATCAGCAACTTGGATTACTTTATTAGTAGGCACTCAATTCTCAGGCTCAAAAGGTCATATTTTCACCACATGAGAATCTTTCACGTATCTCCACTCCCTTATCAGACACTATACGTTAGTCTTGGGAAAGAGCTCAGAGAAAAATCTTAAGGAATAGATAACAGTTGAATCTGGCGCGGCTGGGCGTTGTACTTGGTTTACGTGCAGATTACTACAAGAATAGCTTGACGCTAACGCTTCAATCTTCACAGTCGGAGACGAAAGCACGCACGCACTGAAAACGATGTGTCATCTGTGCGCAGCATCAAAACTGAGATTTACGGAGAGTCAAAGTTGGTTTAAATTTCCTCATAGTTGGTTAATCAACTTTTCATTATAACTTAAATGTCGTTAAAGAACTCTAAAACAGCCATTTATGCCACCTTAAAATAAGGAACAATAGGAGAAACACTTTTAGTGAGAGCTTGAGCTAAACGCTCGCTAAAAGGAGTTTCAGTTTTTTGAAACGAAGAAATAGCACGTAGATTGTGATGATAAACGTTATGATAAAACGCATTGTTAGAAAACAGAGCGTTTTATTGTAATGTTTAACACGACAGTCGCCTGTACGAAAAGAAAAAGAGTTTACGTTAAGTTTCTTAAGGCATATTTAAACGTGAGCGTATATCAGGTGCGGAGGTCCGTTTTCAAAAATCTTTAGGGCAACGTTAACTTAAATTTCAAATTGACGATGGCTTGCGCTAGCTTTACAGAGCAGCAAGGTTATCTTCATTTTGTGCGGGATAATACGTTTCGGAAAGGAAACTGTTTATGAGGCAGCGTT
>JAHPZR010006062.1:0-5000 GCA_019787425.1 Platygyra sinensis | reverse complement strand
CGATCTCCTAAGTAAACAACGCAGCCTGTTTCAGTCGTTCCGGTTGGTTGGTGAGCATCGTGAAGTACAGAGAGTGGAATCGGAAGTGAAAAAAAAAAATCCACCAGCATTACGCTTCCCGCCGGGCCACAACCATCCGCTTTTTTACGGTACACTGTATCCCAACTAACTGGACAGTAACGAAAATCGTTACTGTGAGTTAATGTTGAGGCCTGAGTGTCCAAGGGAAGTAAAAAGACGGCTGTGATTTTAAAAGGATTGACTTCGTGTACCTTAAAACTATCGTTGAATGTCTTGCTGCTTTGTTGTATTGTTCACACAGCTTATAAGCAACGTTAATTAGTATGGGCGGGTTCACCGATAGGTAAAATCAGCAGGAGCAAAATAACTACTCTTGAAATGGGATAATAATTCTCACTGACCTAGGTGGTGAACAGATATGCAAATTTTTCGTTGACAGTCAAGTGGGAACTGACCTGCTGTCGCTTTTCATGATAGTTTTAATCAGGATTCGGAGAACTGGCACTGACAACACTCACCTAAAGAGACTGGCTAAGTGTATTTTATTGGCATTTCCTTTATTAAAGGATTTGTTGCATATTATAAAAAATCTTTTTTCTCTGGTAGAGAGGTGTCAATTTTTATAATTCGTGTGTAGACAAAAGCGTCCGATAATTTGACAAGTTTCTTGGCGTCGTATTATTCTTTATTTGCTCTGATAAATGATAGCTACTAGAAACACATTTTCTTTATCCTGAATATTCTCGTTTTGCCAAAAGTACATATACAACAAAGGCGGATCCAGAAGTTTTCTTGAGAGGGTTTGCACTATCCAGGAATGGCGTAACTGCCTGGTGAGGTAAACAAATCTTAAAGGCGAATACGGAAAAGAAGGCCTCATCACATGGGGTAGAGGCAGGTTGCGCGCACCGCCTGTACTCTCCCCCTTGACCGATGTCTCTGCCAACGGTTGGTGAACTGCTTTCAGCCTGAGCCTTGTTTAGTCTGGCCAAGCTGGAGATATGACACATTGCTAACGATTGCGGCCACAAATCCTTTACGTATGCACCGAGTAGTTTTTCTTTACAACCTTGATTTTTTGTTTTGTGAATAAGGGAAAAAGACTTCTCCGCGAGTGTCCGCATGCAGCATATGTGTTGTATTCTTTTTAATCAACTTTAGATTCTCTAATATTACGTTAAATTGTTATAGTTTTTTCGGCTAGTGATATATGAAGAGAATTCTCAAAACCTGCCATGTAAATCCGTGAATCTGATAGCGACACCTCCCGGCCACTTATTTTCCCAAGCTTTTGTGATTTGTAATTGATTTAAGGGCACTTTTTCTAAAAAGAAACTTTAAATTTGTGGGTTTAATACAAAAACAAAAACTGAGAAGTCAACCTGTAAAAAAGTTTGGAGTTTTTAAATTGTTTAGCCCAGGGCCGAGTTGTTCGAAAGTCGGTTAACCCTAGGTAAAGTTTGCATATGAGCCAAGTGGCCCATCAGGGCCGAGCTTATCCTGGTTTCTGTAGAATGAAGCGACCAGGAATATTTCTACTCCTTTCTGGATGGGATGCTCGTCCATCAGAGGGCTACCCCCAACATTAGATTTGCCGGCACTATTTCTACACTAAGAAAAAAATCTTAAGGAATAGATACCAGTTGAACCTGGCTGGACTTTGTACTTGGTTTACGTACAGATGACCAGAAGAATAACTTGACGCTAACGCTTCAATTTTAACGATCGGAGAGGAAAGGCACAGCATCAACACCGGCAGCATCAAAACTGAGATTTACGGAGAGTCAAGGCTGGTTAAATTTCCTCATAGTTGGTTCATAATCAACTTTACATTTAGCTTAAATGTGGTTAAAGAACTTTGAAACTGCCGATTTTGCCACCTTAGAATAAGGAACAATAGGAGAAACTTTCAGCGAGAGTTCGAGCTAAACGCTCGCTAAAAGGAGTTTCAGTTTTTTGAAACGAAGAAATAGCACGTAGATTGTGATAATAAACGTTATGATAAAGCGCATCGTTAGAAAATAGCTTTTTATTGTAATGTTTATCACAAATATATTTATAAGAATACTGATTAATTTACGTTAAGTCCCTTAAGGCATATTTAAACGTGTGCATATACCAGGTGCGAAGGTCAGATTTACAAATCTTTAGGGTAACGTTAAGTTAAATTTCAAATTGACGGTGGCTTTTCCCTAGCTTTACACAGTACAAGGTTATCTTTTCATTTCCTGCGGGATAATACGTTTTAAAAAGAAAAACCGTTCATGAGCTGACAGCGTTAATTGTACGGTAGCAAGATAAGTCTCGCTATGTCGTGAACGTGGCCATACAAACCTTGACCAATGTGTTTATAGTTTTCGCCATCTGCTAATTTTGACCTGTTCTATTCACTCAGTGATAAGTGCCACCATTGTTTTGATGCTTTCGATATTAGACTACCGGTGCTAACCGCGAAGACCCGTCTGCTGGTTGAAATGCACGGTCTTGCGTAAAATTTTCGATTCAATAGCACGTTATCTAAATGTTCTAAACCTTTTCCGGTCTTACACTAAAAACTCTGATCCCCAAGTCAGCGCATTTCAATTTGATTATACAAACTAATCTCTAAGGAGGAAGCCCGCATGACAAAGTGGTTTACAGAACGGTCCTCAATCGAGATACAAAAAATGCAAATAAACAAGGGAAATCAGTATGAACCTACATGAACAAAAGACCTAAAATGGCACTTACGTAACTTTTAATAGACGAGTACATAAGTTAGGGAGAAAAAGTCAAATTGCCAAAAAAATGTTTCGCTTACTCACTACCTTTGTTTCGCAGTTGAATCTCTACTACTCATTACGGCGCTGTGTTAGAACACAGACCGCCTACTGAACCATCCCGTGACCATAACAACTCTTACTACAGTATCAGAGTTAGGCAACCGTAAGTTCCCACCGAGCTAATTCCTTCTCAAATAAATAATACGATATAAATTACAATATTTGGACAGAAAGCCACATCAGCCTTTTTCATGCGGGTCTTCTATCCTGGTCGAATTGGAATTTTGAGAGTAAGGCGAGAACCAACGACAAACTCAACCCACATGTGGCACCGAGCTGGCATCAAACCCGCGCCACATTGGTGGGAGACGAACGCTCTCACCAATGCAGTCTACAGACTGGCGCGTGAACAGCTACATTTAAATAAAGCAAAGCTTTGAAGGTCAAAGTTTCCCTATCTTGAACAATAGGAGTCGTGTTTGCCTTTTCAACCATTTGCATCATCATTTCGTTCATTTTACTGACTGCGAGCGACAGGACAAAATATCCGTCAGTTATAGCGGGGTAAATTGTGCGTTGGAACTGTCAAAAGCAATTCGTTAAAGCGGGGATTTAGTTATAGCGGGGTTCGCTATAGCGGGGTGCCACTGTATTAAGGTTTAGGATGCACTTGAAGAAAATGGTAAAAAAGACGCTTTTAAAGATCTAGCCACGCCATTTTCCCATAGAATCCAGGACCTTTGCGCATGGTGTCCCACTTGGGACCAATGCCTTCCAGAGAAGCTGCGCGCAATCCTTACCTCATATAAGAACGTTGTCGGTTTCAGTATAAATTAGTGCCGCGTTCTAAACCCATCCGTCCTCTCCTGGGTAAAGAGAGTGCTTGTTCCAGTCGTTCCAGTTAGTTGGTGAGCAGCGTGAAGCACAGAGAGTGGAATCGAGAGTGAAAAAAAAAAAAAAAGATACCAGCATTACGCTTCCTACTGGTCCACAACCAGTCGCTTTTTTACGGTATACTGTATCCCAGTTAACTGAACAGTAACGCTCGTTACTCCAAGGGAAGTGAAAAGGAGGCTAGTGATTTTAAAAGTTTTGACTTCGTGTCCCTTCAAACTATCGTTGAATGTCTTGCTGTTTTGTTGTATTGTGCACACAGCTTGTAAGGAACGTTAATTAATGGGCGGGTTGTTCGCTAATAGGTAAAGTCAGCAGGAGGAAAATAACTACTCCTGAAATGGAATTATAGTTTTCAGTTGGGTGGTGAACAGATATGATAGTTTTAATCAGGATTCGGAGAACTAGCACTGACAACACTCACCTAAAAGAGATTAGCTCAATGTATTTTATCGGCATTTACTTGATTTAAGGAATTGGACCCGTCTTTGTTGCATAATTTTTATTCTCTGGTAGAGAGGTGTCAGTTTTTATGATTCGTGTGCAGACAAAAGCGTCCGATAATTTGACAAGTTTCCTGGCGTCGTATTATTCTTTATTTGCTCTGATAAATGATAGCCACTAGAATCACATTTTCTTTATCCTGCATATTCTCGTTTTGCTAAAAGTACATACACAACAAAGGCGGATCCAGAAGTTTTCTTAAGAGGGTTTACACTATCCAGGAATGGCGTAACTGACTGGTGAGGTAAACAAATCTTAAAGGCAGATACGAAAAAGTAGGCCTCATCTCAGGGGGTAGAGGCAGGTTGGGCTCACCGCCTTTGCTCTCCCCCTCCACCCACCCCTGTACAACTTGACCAATGCTTCTGCCAACGGTTGGTGAACTGCTTTCAGCCTGAGCCTTGTTTAGTCTGGCCAAGTTGGAAATACGACACATTGCTAACGATTGCGGCCTAAAAATTTGTTTTGTATTCACCGAGTTGTTTTTCTTCACAACCGTGACCTTTTTTGGGTGAATAAGTGTAAAAGACTTCTCCAAGTTCAAGTTCAAGTTTCAAGTTTATTAAATCTTCCAAAAGAATTAGTTACAGTGAACACCGCCTGCAAATAGCGAGCTAATCTAGGCAGGCGGTTGTTAAGGACACACGAACACGAATTACTAGTTGAAGGCGTTAAAAAAGTCGAGTTTGAATACATTATTTGTCAAGAGAGGAAAAAAAGTGATGAAAAGTGGAAAAAAATATCAGTATAAGTTATGATTGAATTATAATTAAGATGCCTTTTTTATTTCAGAAATAAGAGTGCTAGTGTCAGCATAAC
>JAHPZR010006061.1:0-16855 GCA_019787425.1 Platygyra sinensis | reverse complement strand
CTGGTTTTAGCCTAACTTAACTGGTTTTCAATTAATTAATTAATTAATTAATTAGTTACTTGGAAAAAATAAAATAAAATCAGCAAGTGGTGGGTTTAATGTGTACATTACTTTAGCATTGTTAAAAAATATTAAAGACAATAAAAATACTGCAGCAAATAGAAGTCACGAGTCTTCAATGTAACGTTTATTGGCTTTTAATAATTCAGTGGAAATTCAATACAAACAATTGGAATAAGAACAAAATAAAAAAATTGCGCTTTTAAAAGGGCCTGGTAACTAGTCAGAATGTAGGCTCTCTCTTTTACTATTTTTTGACTAGGTAGGGTTCCCGAAAAGAAAAAAAAAATCTGCGCTTTTGAACAGAGTCTAGCCAGAAATCACGCATATACTATAACTTTTGAAGGTAAAAATCCTCAAGTGAGAGATTTTTTTTTCGCCAAAAGACTTGGTATATGTTCGACTCGTAACCAGACGCCATTCAAAATTGCAGACTTTTTTTTATTTCTAAGAAAAATGTTTCCAATTTTCGATATTTTTCTTGGCCCTTTTAAAAGCGCAAACTTTTCATCAATTCAATGTGTCGTTGAGAACTTGAAAGAAAATTTGTACAATAAATACTAGACAACTGAATAATAATTAACGAGACTTCGGGATGAAAAATCTGGTTGAAAAACAAAACAGGTAATGCTAATATTCCACATTAAATCATAGTTAATAGAGGAGAATGTTAATGAAACCCGACAAAGTTCTTTGTTGTAGGTTTTTGTTTGCTTTTTTGGCCTTGACACTGCACAAATAGTTGTTTACTCCATACTGACTGATTACGTAACTCATGAATAGTGTATGAGCGCAAAACAAAAGATTGTGCGCGGTTGTGGACCTTCCAACCTAAATCTTGGCATTTTTGTTTGCTCCTTTGATGGTTGCCGGGTTTCATAACCATTCCCCTTTTATTAACTATGATTAAATTTTAAGCTACAATCTTGAAATAGTATTCACGACTTCCTCGGAAACTGGCAAGATACGAAGCATTTTCGACTCTAGAATTTTGCTGTGAAATAACTTATACGAGGTCCGCCCTAACAATCTTTTGCAAGAAACTCGATCGAGATAAACCTTGTCTTGTAAATCTACCTTACTTTCAAAAGGTGATCCAGTGAAGAACTAACTAACTGAGGTGCTTGATTCTTTGCTTTCCATTGCTTCCTTCTTCGTGTTGATGTCGCATCATGTGTATTTGAGATGGCAGCCTGAAAGAAAGGATAAATTGATAAATAAAACGTGTGATTAACAAGGGATGTACAGAAACCCAAAGAACAAAATATACATCCAATGTCACATCATCATCATAGATTGAACCCGGAGTTTACATACATGTAAAAATAAAGAAACAACTCCGTGATGAAGCATTTCTCTCCCAGTATTTGCATATGATTAGACTGCAGTTTGTAACCAAGAAAGCTATTTCGCAAGCACTTTCAGGACAATTGAATGAATCTCATGTGGCACTGTTATTATGCTTTACGAGGTGTTTCTACAATGGGCGACAAAAGTGTTGAGACACTTGGTAATGAAATTCGATTTTTGAGCATCTTGGTCACATTTTGCCCCCTTCCCCCCAAAACAATGTTGATTTTTCTATTTCTTCGACTACCCAGACCACAGCGCCCACACAACATTGAATTGGGGGGCCGGGGGTATCAGAGAATTAACGCTAGATGCAAATAAAATAGAACAAACGCTTAAGTATCGAAAAGCGTCATTTCCTAAAAGTGTCTCAACTACTTTTGTCGCTCATTGTAGCTTGTAAAACTATGAAAAAGATCCCTGCGTTTGCCCACTCACACTGAATACTGTATATGCGGTATTTTCATTTCCTTTCTATTTAACAAATAAAGAAGCCTAAGCCGTGTATTACACTGTGATAAAACACGGCGGGCATTTGAGAACACAAGCGAAATGTAGAAAACACGAGTCGTAGACGAGTGTTTTCTACATTTCTCGAGTGTTCTTAACACACGGCTTAGGCTTCTTCATTTCCTTTATGACATAGATTTTACGCGCGCAAAACAATAAAACACACTTTTTCAATGTTTAATCATAAAAATTTAAATTTCCTCGATTGTAATTGGTTTTAAAAAGTCCTATTTTCCACTAATTCGCTTGCCAAGATGTTATCTTACAGTTCAATAAGCCAATCACCTTCAAAGTTGAAGTTCAAATCAACCAATCACGTTCAAAGCTGTAGTTGCGCGCATATGCGCGCATGCGTGCGCGCCCGTGCGCTTGCTTTTGTGTTTAGACGCCTAACTGCCGGTAAGAGAGGCGATGGCCTTAGAATGTTTACGCCTTCTTTGTTAGTATTTTAATGCAAATTTTCTCTTTCTTTCATAACTTGGCTATTCTTCTTTTCTCGGAAATTATAATTTTATGATTAATTAGTAACAAGACTTCGTGTCGTCCAATTCGGTCTGTAACACATACATACGATAACTGACCGAATTGGACTCCAGTAAGTCCAATTACCATAATGATTACTTATACTCTGATAAAACATGGACTTTTGATCAATCAGAGCGCAAAATAAAATGAGGAACAGTGTACACTTTTTTCTGCTGTCTGGTGTTCTTTAATTTGCACTACATTTCTTCCAGGGTTTGTTCCGAGATTTGGTGATACATGTATCTCAAGAAAACATATCCCAGTTCATAACCTTTCCTTTCTTACTCATTGCTTTATCCTTATTCAGTCCTTGGCAAAGAACTAAATTCTCCTTATCTGGACAATTCCTTTTGAGGTTTCTCTAAATCTTCTTTACTGTTCCTTCGTGATCATGTTTTAGACTGTCAGGAGAAATTTCAAGCTGATCACTCATGCTCAAGAACGCATTGATACATGAACCGGAAAGAAACCGGATGACGATCCAATCAGGCCCTTTGTCCCCCAGTTGGAATATTCAACAACAACAACAGTGCCTCTGGCATTGTTTTCTTAAAGTGCCCCTGTGACAAAAAATAAATTATTTTTTTCTTTGGATTTCAAAACTATGTTAACTAAACACTAAGTGACCCAAGTTTTAATCCTTGATTTAAAAAAGGCACCTATTTATTTTAACTGGAACTTTCCTATTTAATGATCCCCCATTACTAAATTTAAGTTCTTGAGCCGAGAGCTGGATCGAGGAGAAAATGACGTCAAATGCAATGCGTGTGTACGCCGCAGAATTAATATGCAGCACGGGAGTTTTGGGCTTTCACACTTTTAAACTCGCACTTTGCATACATAATAAGCTGCGTTCACACGCTGAAATTTTAAGCTGGTGAGCCTTTGACGTCACTTTTCCCGGATCCAACCCTCCGAGGTCAAATCGGTCAGGTTTGAACGTGAGTAATGGCGGATCGTGAAATCCAAAACTTACACTCAAAGTAAACAGCCTTTGGATAAAAATGAAAGGTCAGAATTTTGCCAGTCAAGTGTTAAGCAGACACACTTTCAGAATCTCAAGAAAAAAAGGAAGTGATTTTTTTGATCACAGGGGCACTTTAAGGATGTTTGTGTAACCCAACCCTGAAGGGCTAGAGTATCCAGTTAGCCATATAACAAGGGTTTCTTGAAATATCTCAACAGTGAAGTAATAACATCTGTATTAGTTTAAATTCTTTGCCTGTATTGCGTGCAATTATTCAGAGAACAGTAACTGATTCAAAACACTTCCTCTTAAAATAAAATATTGACTCACCTACAAGTAATAAGAGATCCATCTTTTTCCTTTTGACTCTCAACCAGCTTTTATTGTTTTTTTTTCTGTTTTGTATCTTCAGTAAGAATCAGAAAATGTTTTAACCTTAAAGGCCTCTTTCACACCTTATTTTCAAAAATCACACAAATAAAATTAAACCATTTTATTTCAAGTCTGTATCAGGCCAGCTTATGCAACATTAAAAGACATGTACCGTGTTTCTATCGAGTTACAGAAACACGAGTCGGGAATTCTGGGGGAACAAGAAATGCTGTGCCGCAGGCGAGTGTTTCCACAGCTTTTTCGAGTTCTTCCAAACTTTCACGAGTGTTTCATCTATAACACGACACTGAGAAACACGGAGAACATATTTTTTTATTTCTTTTAGAAAACACCGCGACTGAAAAAAGAAAAACAACTTGTTAACTTTGATTACCAAAAATGTACATTCTCTTTGCTCGCGCCATCATTACGTCATCAGCTCGTGCTCATTCTGTGTTTCTATCAAGTTTTTATCGTTTTCTCACGAATGCCGTTCTCTGATTGGTTATGCTACTCACTATCTATTCTGTGCTAGATAGTGAGTATCGTAGTAGTGCACCCTTGTTAACAAAATGACGGCCGTTTTTTAAGTGTCTGTGAAGAGGATTTAGATAAAGTTTTGAACGACTAGTTGATCTATACTAAAACAATTTGATTATTCGCTCTCAATTTCTGTGATAGTTGCGCCCTCGTCAACTATCACGCGATTGAAATCTCGAGCTCATCATCTAACGATTTTTCACCAATCAGCGCGCATATTTTCGTAGGACTGTTTTTTAAGCTGCATTAAGTGATATTAGGGAAGGTACGTTTTTTATTGGAGGGGGTGGGCCGGGGCTTCGGAGGGGAGGGTCATTAGTTAATATTTTACAAACTGGGGAGGGTCAAACCTGTTTTATATGCAGTAAAAAGTTAATGAAAAACTCATTAAAGTGTCAATGAACATTAAAAAATGTACAAACGTTTCGGGCAGAGCCCTTCATCTGTGTAAAAAAGCCCATTGTCATTTTTTACACAGATGAAGGGCTCTGCCCGAAACGTTTGTACATTTTTTAATGTTCATTGACACTTTTAAGAGTTTTTCATTAACTTTTTACTGTTATTATAGTGTCACGCATCATTTTTCAATTTTTCACTGTTTTATACGCAACCGGGAGAGGGTCATAGTTTTTTTTGGCAAGGAAAAAATTACTCCATGTCGGTTAGTTGACTTTTATTCGTTAACAAACACGCGAAGTGTACAGAAAGCTAAAACTTGTATATACGAGCAAAGCTAGCAGTCAAAATTAATCTAAATTATTTTATACAGGCGTCAAAATATTATGTGAAAAAACAGTCTTGTCCCAACTAACGTAGTTGTCTCTCTCTACCTGTGCCCGCTTTCGTCCATATTTTGACGGCGTTAATGTTTGTGCGCGTGGTTCTGGGATAAAATCAGTCTCCGGTGATGACTCATTACTTGAGCTTCTTGAGAACTCAATCTACTGCATCACTTTTCGAGTCAGTTTCCGCCTCGGAAAGTGATGAAGTCACTTGCTACAGCACATTTCTAATCGGGGGCTGCCGAGGTTGTTGACACTCCATTGAATCGTACAACAACATGCCAATTTGCGCTTTGATCATTGTGACCTTTTCAGCTTTCTTTCCTTTGAACGTGATCTTGTGATGGGAGAAGTACAAGGATAGCCCGTCCACCCTCAAGGTTGACAGCTTATTGGAGTTATACAGTCCAACCCAGTCAATTTCATTGTACTCCTGGTGCAGCCGTTCCATTCGCTCCCTTTCAGTCTCTCTTCTTCTCATTGCATATTTTTTTCTCAGGGACAAGGTGCTCAGTGTACTCTGCTACAAGCTTTTCGGGGACAATGTATTTATCTGAGAACTATCTAATAGCTTCGCTATCCCCACCGACTAGTTCATTCCTCAAACTACAATAGCTTAATCTGAGCTCGAGGCTGGATTAAGTCGTCCGGCTCATGGCCATTGGTGGGGTTTGCACTCCGAGAAAGATAATGGAAGTTTGGTAGTTTGCCATGCTCGGGATATGGTCGTAGAGTTGGAAGTGGAGCGCTGATAGTCTCATCCTTCTGGCAAAATTTACATAGTTGGCCATTTCTCCTTGACACGCGGTTATGTGAGCACCACTTCCGGTCAGTTATTTTCACTTCCGGTTATTTTTGTCTTGGAGGAGATGGGGGGAGGGTCAGATGCTTTTGTTTAGGTATTTGTGAAGGGCCATGCATTAATACAATCTGGGAAGTGGGAGGGCCACGACTTTTTTCGCTAAAAATTTCTAAAATACCCCGGCCCAACCTCCGGGCCCCCCCGCCCCCAATTAAAAACGTACCTTCCCTAAGGCATATTTCTATATCACCTGGATGGGATGCAAATCTGTCACAGGGTTACCACCCACTTTTAAATTCACCCAGTACCCAGGTGTATATCTAGGTGGAGGAAAGCATTTTCCCAACTCAACCATTGGTTCAGACCCACACTGCTTGATTTGCAGATCACTACACTAACCATTATATCACTGTTTCCCTTCTCCTGCAAAATAATACTTCTCAACAACAGTACAGTGCAGTGCAGCACAGCACAGCACAGTACCCCAGCCATTACAGTCTCAGGAAATTTTTCAACACCCTACCCCCGAATGAAGGGCTAAGGTATACTGCCACCTAAAAATGGTTTGTTGAAATAGCTGAGTAGTAGTGAAAAAACATCTCTATAACTTTTAATCTTCTGCATGATTTGTGCACAATTATTCTTCGTACACAATACCAAATATAAATAAAATTGTGACTGACCTACTAAAGGATCCAACATCTCAATTTGATTCTTTCTCCTCTCATGTCTCAGCCCATAGTAGATCTGTTCTTTTCCCTGCTTCTCTGCTCTGTATCTAGACCTCTATGGAATTCCTTAAATACAAAATTAAATCATCAGATTTTTAAAGTGTCAACCCTACTAGGGAAAATTTCAAAGATAATGATAATAATAAAGATAATGATAATAATAAAGATAATGATAATAATAAAGATAATGATAATAATAATAATAATGATAATGATGATGACGATGACGACGACGATGATGATAATAAACAGGGAGCCCACTTTACCATAAGGTGGTACTATAATCAAATTTTTACCCCTTGATATTTTAGGCATTTCACATAGAACTTCATGAAAGAATAAAAATGCTGTTTACCGTTTGCAAATATCTGCATTAGTTCAGGAGATATTTAAGTTTGAAAAATGCGGAAAAAATATGCAAATTAGATGACTGATGACGTCATGCACCCAACCCAATATCTCTAGTATATAAATAGAGCTATCTTGGCCGATTTGCAGCATTGAGACCATTGAAACTTGGCAGGCTAATAATTGATCTACAGGAAACACACCTGGAGCAATAAAAGTTATGTTCCCATGGTAACTCATTCTATTCCAATCCCCACCCTCTTGATTTAGTGTGTTAGTGATTTTCAGCTCAAAAGATGCCAAGAAGATTAAAAGTATTTCTCCTCTCCCCTCAACCCCAACCCCTAGATAGGATGACAGTCTGTTGCAGGGTTAGCGCCTAGCACTGAATTCACTGAGACCAATAATTGTATACTGGGTGGTGAGAGGCACTGCGAGGGTTAAGTGTCTTCCCTAAGTGAAATTTTACGACATGCTCGGGCATGTACATACATGTAAATCAAAATTTTGGGAGTTTTTCAACAAGAAAGTGACCTATGACTTTAAGCTTTTGGTTTTTTTTTGCCTCAAGTTTCCTTTTTCTCCTTTTCTTGTCTTTTTGCTGCAGTGATTGACCTTCTACTGGGCTTGCTTCCTGTTCAAAACTTCTGAGAAAGCATCATTAACCCCTTCAGTGCCAAGGGGTTTCCCTTTGACGAGTAAAATTGTCTGGCGTTAGACAGAGTAAAATCTATAAGTACGTCCTTGGCACTGAAAGGGTTAAGGGAGATAGTTTTTTAACCCCGTCAGTGCCAAGGGGTTTCCCTTTGATGAGTAAAATCGTCTGGCGTTAGACAGAGTAAAATCTATAAGTACGTCCTTGGCACTGAAAGGGTTAAGATCCATGGGCAATTTTTACCATGGTGTAGCCACATGTAGTGGCAGGAAATTTTTTTTTCACTCAAATTTCTGAGCATTTTTGTGCATATTTCCGGCTTCATTGAGCTGATCAGTCTGATCTGGGTATCACTGGAAAGATCTTTTGCTCCTCCAGAAGTTGAGTATAGATGATGCCAATTTTGGCCAGAGGTAATGAATGATGTAACAAATGGAACAAAGGCCAAGGCTCATCTTGGGCAGTTATGGGCAGCACGGGAGTCAATTGGTTCAAGATTGGAAATATGGAATCCCATGTTCTAAAATGATTCTTTCTTTTCTAAAGTCTCAGTACATAAGGTCATTATGGAGAAGACGGAAAATTTAATGTTTTAACCTTTATGACAGCGTTCCACCACGGGTAGAGAGAAAGTTGATCTTGCACCCAAACCTCCTCTGTGGCCATGTCCAGCCCTGACATCACAAGCTGTTGGAGAAAAAGCAAACTTGGAAATGCTGGTAGAAAACACTCGTAATGTGTGGGGAGTTAAAGAAATACAGTACATGTAAGACATTTGCCACAGTGCAGTTATTTTGATTGTAAACTGTGAGTGAAAAAATTGCCACTCAGATGGATTTTCTGGCAAATCTCCTCCAGGCAGACTATGGTTGAAATCGCAGTGTGCAGCCTTGACCCTGTCTTATGAAGGGAATAAAAGTGATGGCAAAGAAAGCCCAAAGTGGCAAAAATCACCAAAAAACTAAAGGTGGGGAAAATTAATACGAGATACAAGAACTCTCAGCTTGGGGCACAGCATTGTTTTGCTGCAAGTTTTTGGGTGAATGTTTCACATTTTTCACCTCCCGTGATCAACTTGTGGTGCAGCAAAAATATTTGTTTCGTGTTGAAGAAAGTTGTTGTGAAAAGTCCAGTGCGGTACGTTCTACTTTGAGCAACAAATCTTGGCTTTGAAGCTCATTTTTCATCAACCTCACAACTTATCCTGCAACACATTTGCTTACAGTGTATGTTGCACAACAAGTTGAGGGTTTTGTATCTCATATTTTCCCACCTGAAAGGAACATAAAAGCTTGTACTGGTCTTGGAAGCATACAGTGATAAATAGTATTTCTCCTTTTTGCTTCATCCCCTAAACGAATGATAGTCTGCTGTAGTGCTAGTTCCAAGCAATGATTTCATCAAGTACCAATTTGAAATGCAAATTACTTATTACTTAATTGAATTTCAATTGATTTCATGTCATTTTATGAAATGTTCGGTGGAAAAAAGGCATTAGGTATTTTACTAAAAAGTGCATGAACTTTGTCAAAAACACTCCAAATTTTGCAGGCAGTTTTGTTTAGGTGTCTTATTAACAAACAATGTTCTGCATGTTTTTTCCCTGAAGCTTCCTTTTTGAGATATTACGTATGCGAAAAAACACATTTTTCCAAGGGCAACCTTTAGTTGAATGAAAACCAAAACAAACTGTTTTTTCCACTAAACGATGAAGTCACTACGTGTATAATACATTAATCTCTTACTACTACTTCATTAGCGCAACTGGATAAGGTGCTGAATGGGCCAAATTCGAGATTGTTTAGACATGACACCAGCTCGATATGAGGTCGGTCAATTTTTTTTACAAGTTCTGTTCCTTTACTTCTATCAAAAATCAAGAAATCTGTTTGAAAAAATTGCACATAGAGTGGAGATCTGGGAACAGATTGTTTACACAGGTTATTGTGATGTGAAACACAACACATGAATTGATCAAGTGTCAAAGCAAATACCATTCGGACAGAAAAGAGATGTGATGCATTACAGCTCTGCCGGCTAATATCTACAGTGAGCATTGTTTTTTAAGTACTGACTAACTTGTAGCCTGCCTAGTGGTTGATAGGCATCATAAAGCCAGTTGATAAACCCACAAGTCATCAACATGTTTTAATTAAGCAGCAAAATGTGTTCTGTAACTTCGAATGCAACTGATAAAAATGAGTTATTGGCATTTGAAGTCAGGTTGATTGAGGCAGCAAAGCACCAGAGCAGTTCTTGCCCAAGAAAAAAACCCTGCCGTGAGTTGTGGTCCATTTGCCAAGCAATGCTAGCATCAAAGCTTGGAAAGTGAGACCTGGTTTAGGACTTACATACAGGTGCCCCTCCCCTCAAAAAAAATGTTTTGAGGGGACTGGGGCAGCTGTTTTCCTTTTTCATTTCAACATAATAATGGCCAACAAGCAGCTATGGATTGAGACATAGATCTGTGATCCAGGTTGCATTGATTTTATTTCAAATTGGCATGATCTGTAGTGTTTTAAACTTCTGGGATCAGCGGCCATGCAGATGTACATGTATGGAGACCTGTACGTTGCACAGAAGGGTTAATCTGTTAATCTGTCAGCTCTACATTTTGAGCTTACACATTGCAGGAAGTTAACATTTTGCTGTTTTCTAAGTTTTCTGACATTTTAACCTATTTAGACTGAAATCGACGTTTTGAGCTTACGCACTGCATGAAATTAACATTAAATTTTTGCTCATTTTAAAGTAAAATCAAGTTGAACATCCTTGCTGTCACATGTTAACGTGAAATCAACATTTTGATCTATTTTGGGCTGAAATTGACATTTTTGAGCTTATGTGCTGTGTGAAATAAACAGTTTACTCGTTTTTAAGTGAAATCAACATCCTTGCTGCCACACATTAATGTGAAGTAAACATCTTTACCCATTTACATGTAGGCCTGAAATCAATGTTTTTGACCTTCATTGCACTGCATGAAATGAACTGTTTGCTCGTTTTAAGTGAAATCAATATCCTTGCTGTCTTGCATTAACGTGAAATCAACATTTAAACCTATTTAGGGCTGAAATCAACGTTTTTGAGTTTACATGTTGTGTGAAATGAACTTTTCATTGTTCTCTAAGTGAAATCAAAGTCCTTGTGGTGACACGGTCATGTGAAATGAAGCTTTTTAACTGTCAGTAAATGACCTGAAATCACCATTGTCTAGCTTGCACATTGCATAAAGTTAACATACATGTGTATGGCTGTAATTTGAGTGAACTTAAGGTGGCTCAAAACAGTTTCAAGCACTTACATTTTGATGCGTCGTGATAGCCACTCTTTATCACTTGATGCTACAATCATGGTATCAAAAAACTGCCCAACTATTGGTGAACACGTTGTTGTCCTTTTCATAACATAAATTTTCGAAAATTTAAGGTGGCTCTGAATGCCACCTACAGAATTTTCCTAAACTTTGCCAAAAGTTGCGCCTAATCAAGCTTATCAAATGTTGATAATATAAAAAAAATAATTTCACTGTGCTGTTTTTGAATTATAAGCTCCTAAAGCTGTAATTAAGGGTGTGCTTAGCAGGTCATACTGTTGCTATGGTAACCTAATATGTTATGAAAAGGACAACAATGTGTTCACCAATAGTTGGGCAGTTTTTTGATACCATGATTGTAGCATCAAGTGATGAAGAGTGGCTATAACAACGCATCAAAATGTAAGTGCTTGAAACTGTTTTGTCAGCCACCTTAACCTCTTTGCGGTTGCACGTTGACAAGAAATCAAGATTTTAACGGTTTTAACCTGAAATCAACATTTTTTGAGGTTACATGTTGTGAAAGCTTGATCAATACTTTGCTGGATTTTAAGTGAAATTACCGTCTTTGCGGTCATGTGCTGACGTGACAACAAGTACAGGTTTATTGCATATGTAATATTTGGAAAACCAAGCAAACTTCAGCAAGAAAATATACAGTCTGTTTAACACACCAAACGAAACCTGCATCCGAAATTTGGTCAGGAGCGTTTTTGACAAATTTCATTTTTGAGTAAAATACATGTACCTAACACTCGTTTTTCACTGAACCCTTCATGAAAGGGATTGAAAATTATGCAAATTATTTAATTAATTGAATTCCAATTAATTTCATGTCATTTTAATTATTGTACACCTGGGAAGTGTAGGTGTTACTAAACGGCCAAAAACCTGGTAAGTTGTAGGTGTTACTAAATGGCCAAAAACTTAAGATAACTAAAAGAGAGTTCAAAACATGGAACTATCTCCACGAGGTGTCAAGTATTCAACTCAAACTCAGTCTGCCCCTCATGGGAGAGAATGCCACAATTACAACTGTCACTCCAAAGGCTGTTTTCTTTGAGTGCAAGTTTATGATTTCACGGCCCGTCATTGTTCATGTCCAGAACTGACCAATTGGACTTCAGAGCGTTGGATTGAGGATAAGATGACGTCAAAGAATCACTAGCTTAAAATTGCAGTGCATTAACGCAGCTTATCGTACATGTACATACAAAACACGAGTTTAAAAGTCTAAAAGTTCGAAACTCCCATGCTGTATACTAATGTAGGTGTGTGCACATGCATTGCAGACTGAGGGTCTCCCAGGGGTTTTGGGGAACAAGGGAACAAAGGGAAATATTGTAGGGAACAAGGGAACATGACTCTAATGTTTTAGGGAACACGGGAACATAAACTAGTCAAAACCTAAACAATTTTATCTATATAGCACATTAAAGACCGCTGTTAACAACATTTAATTTATCGTCAATTGAGCACTACTGCCATAACAAGACCTCTAACAGGGTTCTTCTAATATTCATTTTGTGAATAACTCAGCTGGAAGTCTGGGTAAGAGCTTATGAAGGTTAGCAAGAGAGAAGCTGACAGATCATAACAAAAAACAGTGTTTGTAGTCAATTGCTCTACGGGTGATAAGCAATGTTTCTCCTCTCGGCTCTGGTTAATACCTTGAGAATTTAAGAGAGTTTTAAGAGGAGTTTAATAGTTTTAGAGAGTTTCTCACATTTAGTTTGTGCCTGAAAAAGCGTACACCTGTCGAATTTACTCTTGACAGAGCGATCACTGGAATTCAAGAAGTACATGACTTTGATTGCCAGTTAGTGAAACAAGTGAAAACTTTTCTTGGAACAATGGCCCACACACAAGGCGGTCCACAGGATATTGTTTCTTTGGTTGTTTAAGAAAATGAAAAGAAAATCTTGCAATCTTTGAAGGAAATGAAGAATAACTTAAGTCAATATGCCCCACAGCTTCTTGAGGTATTCAAAATTGGAAGAACCTTTTGACACCGATTGTCAAGAACTTCCTCTCGGAGAGGAGAGCTGGGTCATATGGTACAAATGTATGCCATTGTAGCTCCAGTTTGATTTTCAATTTAGCAGGGCCCTGAAAAAGCACTTAAAACAAACGTGTAAAACAAAATTTTGCTACTACACAAATGCCTAGTCCCATTGTCCAAGAGTGAAATCTGATTTAAGACATTAAGAACTGCTTAATTGCTCCCGCCCTCGTCAGCACATTTAATCAAGTCTTAAATGTAGCAAATGAGAGACTGGTAAATAAAGTATGGGCAAAGTGGCACAGAAAATGGTCAGGGACATAAATACAAAAGACAACCAAGGTAGAAGTCTGCCAATCAATCTATATTTAACAGAGTAGCCTACGAGTTAGCCATTTGATTTCGTTAAGATTGAAGGTGAATCAGTGGTCGGTTCCGGCAATTCTACTTTTTACAAAAAACGTGGATTACGAAAATGAAAAATGCCTTAAAATTAAGGTTTTTATTTGTATTTTACACTCAAAACAAAAAAAGGACACCTTTTTTTAACTTCGACCCGCCGTTATGAAAACCTGAGAAAAGTGCCCCCTTTTCCCATAAAAAGCGGGACATTTTTACGATTTGTCTTCGATATAAAGTGAACCAATTTTCTTGAGTAATATTTATATCTCACTATTCACAAAAAAGCGAGAAAGCAAAATTTCTCAAGCTTTTCAGCTTTTTGCCTTTTTATACAAAGTCGAAAAAAGTCGACTTTGTAACCTTTCTTTGTTTCGACTTTTCGGCTGGCAGCTATCAAGGTGACAGCTGTCAACGCTTAGTCATAGTCTCTCCACTATGATCGAACACAAAGTGTGCAACGCTTGTAAATTAATGTCAGGATTGCTCAGAAATTGCCGCCATTTTTTGACAGCTGTCAGTCGAGAGGCCCGAAGATTGGGATTCCCGCCTTTCTTTGACAACTGTCTGCCAAAAAGTCAAAACAATTTTAACAGCGGTATATTGTAGGGAAAGAATAGGGAGTCACGAATGCTTGCATTGTTATCGAAAACAAACTGAATACATGTAGTGACTGTTTATTTCTCGCAACTTTCTCATGTATTAAATTATAGTTTTCTTTTTCATTGGCAATATTTTGTAGTTCCTACAGAGCACACAAAAGAAATAATTAAAATACTTTGATGGTATCTAGATTGTAAACAGCCAAAATGAAAACCTCAGACATGGGCATTAGCATTTTGTTGGTTTTTTGTAGATATTGGAATTCTCCTTGTCTTGCTTAAACACAAAAAGTTTCATATTGTCTCTGGTTAAAATATTTTTAGGTTTTTCATTTTCCATTTTGGTCATTTGATGTAAATTTAACTTTTCTTCCAATCATGCAATGTATCTACATGTAAAGCTTTAACAAAAATAGACCACTTTTGACTTTCAACATTTGTTTTTATTCCCCCTTGTGATTGAAATTACCATATTTAGCATGTCGACACGCTTTGGAATTTTCCACCCAGCACAACTTGTCAAGATGTGTTTAATTGCTTTAAAGCCTTTAACTTGAAATAAACTGCTTAAATGGCAAAAAAGAATGATGATCAAATTAATTTGAATAAGGCAGGCATATTTCAGGTTTGAAATGGCCTGTTTACATGGAGGGAGGGTTCCCTGGCTAACCAAGCTTGACCCTAAGGGCCTGTTTACATGCATGGAGAGGGGGTACCCCAGCTAACCTGGCTACCCAGCTAGAAGGGTTGACACATAGTCTGCCTTGCATGCAACTCACCTAACTGGGACAGGGAGTGGGCAGCATGGGCTATCATTTGAGTGGCCGCTAAGCACAACAAAAAAAACAACTGACCAAGGAAACTTTTTTCCATCTTATTTCAGCTTCCTACACCGGCATGGGACTGTTCTCTGCCTGAGACTCATCTATTACATTGATCTCTTCAGATTCACTGTCATTCTGTTTGGCAGATAAAACTGGTAAATGTTAACTATGGAAAAATTCACCTTGCGCCGCTATGTCTTTGTGGTTTATGTCATCTCGGCAAGCAGGGATAGCCCGGCATCAACCATTTCGATGGTAAAAAAGCTATTCCGCCTAGCCGGGTGCCCCAGGCTTGGCATGGGGGCTCATGGCTCAGGTTGCAGGATTTAATTACCACCCATGACAGTGGTCTCCATCAACAAGCTGGATGCCAAAATTGGAAGCTCCTGGATGTCTCAGGCACCCAACCTCTATTTAGCGTTACAGTTGTTAAGGTGGCTCAAAGCAGTTTCCAGCACTTTCCAAGACATAGATTTTAATGGGTCATAATTACCACTCTTTATCAATTGATGCTACAATCATGGCATCACAAAACTGCCCAATCATTGGTGAACACGTTTCTAAAATTTAAGGTGGCTCTGAACCCCATGTACAGAATTTTTTTAAACTTTGCCAAAAGTTGCATCTTATCCTGCTTATCAAAATTCTACAATAAGAAAAATTTCACTGTGTCGGTTTTGAAATATTAAGTGCTTGGAGCTGAAATTAAGGGAATTTTTAGCAGGTCATAGTGTTGTTATGGTAACCTATTGTGTCACGAAAATAATACCAACGTGTTAAACAATGATTGGGCAGTTTTTTTTATACCATGATTGCAGCATCAATAATATTGATAAAGTGAGGTTATAATAGCACATCAAAATCGGAATGTGCTGGAAACTGTTTTGAGTCACCTTAAGTGCAGTTATTAAATACAATTTAACAGAGTCAACAACAAAGAGTGCCAGCATTCCTGTAGTTGTCAGTGGTGTCTTAATTCAGTGTAATAGGTGCCTATCTACCCTTCCGCATGGGGGCTCATAAATCAGTTTCCAGGATTTGTCAGCCAATTGGGAGCATGCCCTTAAATTGAATAGTGGAAGCTCATGGATGTGTTAAGCACCCAACCTCCATTTAGGAGTGCAGTCATTAATTGTAATTCAATAGCATGAAACTGAATGGTTTAGTAAGTACTGATATATACAGTGGGAAAAATTGGTCACTCTTCTCACAAAGAACATTTATCAACATGTTGTCATAATTATACATGTGACAGAAGACTCTCTAAATAGCCTGATATTATTATTATTCCTTGAATGGAAGTACATGTACCAGAAGAAATAATAAGTTTAACACCACTCCAGCCAAACACAAACATCGTGACTCGCCTTATTAGAGATTTATTTTCATCAAAGTCTCAGCAAATAAACTTCACTGCTGCTTGTATGTTTTTTTATCTGGAAAGAAATAGGAAAGATTTTAAAAGTATTCTCACTTGGTTATTCAGTGATTTCAGTTGAGAACAAATGCATGCCTTTCAATCAATTGTAAAGAGAATAAGCAGTTTCTCCTTTGTAACTGGATATAACAACCAAAAATATTTACATTTTATTATATAAACACCAGTGAAATACCAAGTGAGCTTTCGCGCGTAAACATGATATCTTCACATGTGAAGATAACATGATATCTTCACACGTGAAGATAACATGATCACCATTGCTTTAGCTACATAATCTCTTAGAAAGTACTCAGATGTGTTGCTGTATGATCGAAACATCATCGGTTCTTCCTCCGGAATCTTCGGTTATCTTTGGAAATCTTCGGTTATCGTTGGCAATCTTCGGAAAATGTTCGGAGAATGTTCGGGAACGTTCGTCTGGCCTTCGGAACAATTTTGGAAAATGTTCGGGAATCTTCGGAAAGTGGTCAGAAATCTTCGGAAAATCGTCAAAAAACGTGGTCATAAGTATGTTTATATAATAAACAGAATATTACATGGCTGCTTGTGGATACGAATTTTATCTTCGAGTGTTTAACTCGATATCTCACGAGTGAGCTGCGCTCACTCGTGAGATATCGAGTTAAACA
>JAHPZR010006060.1:0-11714 GCA_019787425.1 Platygyra sinensis | reverse complement strand
ACGAGGCTCTGGTGAATAAACCCCATAAACTCGGTAGTTATTCTCCGGAGCCTTGGGCTGAGGTCCTTTGTCTTAGACTAAATATTAATATGGCGATGTTTCCTGTTTACAAACATTGACGTCATATTTCTTTTGATATTCAGATTTTTCAGCTACTGAACAATAGGATGCATTGTTTCAACAACCAATAAACCTCTGGTTGGCACATTAATGACAACAGGTGACCTAACGAGAAACATCGCTATATCGAAATTGGTCTTTTGGTGCGATTGCACTCATGCAGATAAAATAAATTTTGAAGGTTTTACTGAAAATGGTGCCAGCCACAGCCTTTTGAGGTTGTAATTTATAGTATTGAACCAAACAGTTTCTGTTCTTTTACAAAACAAAATTTGATTACCAAACAACCATATGGTGTCAGTTTCTGGCTTCGTAGTTCGTATTGTGTGACCGTCCGGGTGAAGGTAGTTCTGAAAAGAACGATCGTTGGTGGCTGACGTTTCGACAGCCAAGCGAATAGTATTTTTCTGTCGATGATGTTATAAGTCTGGTCCGTGAAAGCGATGATCAGTTAAGCCGTGATAATTTTGCCTGAAAGACTCATGTTAAGTTTGCCATCGGTCATTGATCGGTTTCGATCCGTCTTTTGTTCGTCAAATTGTCTGTTTGAGGTCCGTCTATTGTTAGTCAAAATTAAGTCGGTCTGTTAAAAGTCCGTTTGTTGGTTTTCCTTGACTCTACAGATGACTTCCGCTCAGGTTGTCGAAACGTCAGTCTTCAACAACAGTTCTTTTCAGAACTACCCTCACCCGGACAATCACACAATACGAACTACTGACTCTGGATTTAAAACCATATACTATGTTCATGTTTCGTTCTATGAAATAAACAAAAAGTTTGACAGTTAACCCTTGTTTTTAGTACTTTCTACAAGCTTTATTTGGAAATAACCGTATTTTTGCACCAAACTTTAAAATGTAACGATTTTGATTTTTTTTAGTTTATTGCATCACGACACCAATGTTCTTTGATCACCCCAAATTTCAGAAATGTTTTTTTTTTTAATACCTTCCAGATTATCGGTTTTGGCCTTAAGTCAGTTGGTATAAAAGAGGACCTCTGAGAAAAATTACAGGGATTAAGCATTTAACTAACCAGATATTGCGTAAGGGTGCAGATTGAATCTCCGGGGAGGTGGGTGGGGGTGTAATGGTTATTCTATTTGGTAAAAATTTCCCTCCGTTGTAGGAAATGTTCCTTTTTAGAAGGCCTTTTAGAAGGCCTTTTTAGAAGGCCTTTTTAGAAGGCCTTTTTAGAAGGCCTTTTAAGAAGGGAAATGAGTGAGTCTGTGATGGTAAATTAGGCAAATTTAATCCCATGTAATTATACCAATCGAGTTGTGCATCTCTCTACAGCCTTATTAAAAACCATCATTCATATATGCTAAA
This sequence comes from Platygyra sinensis, assembly GCA_019787425.1. NCBI lineage: Eukaryota > Metazoa > Cnidaria > Anthozoa > Scleractinia > Merulinidae > Platygyra > Platygyra sinensis. Next base: position 10,266 of record JAHPZR010006060.1, on the reverse strand, counting down.
ATTTTTATCACATCATGGAGCTGAGCAATTTAAGATATTTAGTGTTTGAGTAATAACTTTGGTGGCTCTTTAGTTTTGGATTTTAGAAAATGACGTCACATGCAACCCGCGAATAGATTTACGGTTAACTCGTTCTGCTGTGCTACTTCGAAGCCGGCAACCGATAATCTATGTCATTGATTAGAATGCAATACATATTGTATCTGGTTTTATGAACACAAACTTGTCTCACTTTCTTTTGCTCCAGGACTGCTCGTTCAATAAGTTGCAGTCTGATACAGCGATCAAAGTCTCATTCCACGGAAACATGAGAGCTCGGGGCACTTCCAGCAAGTGTAACCGGTGGTTCTTCAAGTTTAATGGTAACGAATGCAGTGGACCAATGACAATCGAAGCTGTTGTGTACAATAGTTGGCCATCATCTGCCGGGAATCCCGAGCTGCTTCATCATCGATCATTTGAGGGATACTGTGAAAACATCCCACAGGGCACAGTTAGAGTGGAATTATGGGTAGGATCTTGTCCTGGCCAGACTTCGGGTGACGCTTACACTGGATGGAATTCAGTGTCCCGGATAATGATTGAGGAAGTGTCTAGGCCCCAGTCCTAATTGCTCAGTTCTCGTTATGACAATCAATTTCGTAAACCTGTTCTAGCCATAGCATTGCGCAAAAACCAGGTTACAAATGTGATTCAGCCTAGTATAAGGATTATATAGAAAGAACAAAATTTAGAACATGCGCAAAGCTCAATTTCTAGTTTGCACTTAACTTAATTACCGATGAGAAAACTATTTTTATTACTTGAACCGTTCACTAAGCAGCTGTAATAGAAGTTTTTTCACGGCAGCCATGTTGCAAGGCAGGGACAATGGTTTCTTTTTCCTATGGGAACATTTTTTTTCTGATGCAAAATAATTTCATTGTTCCTGCCATGCAGCATGGCTGCCTTGTAAAACGTCCATTACATAGAACTTGAACTGAGTAGCTGCAATTATCAGAACAGAATATCATAACACGAATGACTGTTAAATATACTTAAAATATTTTTGTAGGTCTTCTTAAAATTTGGTGTCCTCTGAGTTAGATTGCAGATGTAAAGTGAGAGCGAGGATAGAAGTGCCTCCCTAGCTCTTGACCGTGTACGTCTGCAATGCACCTTGGCCATTTGAAGTTGTTGTGCTATCGGCGAAATGTCTGCAATCTATTTTTACCTCATGGTATGCATTTCATACCATGAGGTTCAGTGATGGGTGGATTTGTCACTCCATTCCCGTAGACAATTAATTTAAAGCCACATTAAGAGTGAATTAAACACGTTTCCCCCTGTCTCCCCTACTAGGTTTGGGTTTGTCCACAAAGTCGAGCCATTGTCATATGTTCATATATATGTGGGGAGGGGGGCGGGGGAGGAGGGGCTGGGACAAAAGTGATAGTACGTGTTTACAAAATGGCGTCTGTCGTGTCGAGTCCAATGCAAAAAATGTAAAGGCGGGTTTTCATTCCTTTCGCGCCATCTTGGATCAAAATACACTATTGAAGGCCTCACAAACAAACAGGAAATGTGCTCAAGAATTCTCGAGTGGAAAGAAATGGGTTTTAAAGTCTTAAAAGGGACGATGTCTTCAAGGTACATTTGGAGGACGATCAGCCGCTGCAAAGTTGCAAGAATTACAATGCTCTATATGAACTATTCGAAATGAACGGTCTGGGGAAAAAGGTAAGCCGTCCCCCTACTTCATTTTCATTTTTAGTTTTGTAAAAAACTCGCAGGACGTGTGATCTAAAATTAAATGCGCTTTTAATAATTTGCAATTCGCTCGGAAGCTGTTCGGTTTTAATGTCACATGGTTTTCAAATGCCGTCGCTCGAGATTTTGTATTGAGCTGATAGTGTCTTTGCAGGGTTGGCTCCAATCTGTCAGTGTGTCGAAGTGTGAGGGCCATGGACGTAGTTTGCGCAGAAAATGCTTATAATAAGTCTCTACTATATTCAGGGACAGAAGCATTATCGAAACCCTCCACTGGAGAAGAGCTTTTGTTGAGTTCTCCTCTCGCTGGGACATACCACAAACGGGGAAAGCGAGACAGCATAGAGATTGACCTAAACTGCTATACAAAAAATATACGACAAAAGCAAATACCGTAAACAAATATAAAAATATCAAACAGCAAACAAATGACAGACAGATGATCTGTTACCTGTATGCCATCTGAAATTCACTGAGAAAGAACAAAGTTCAGAATACCGAGGAGCAAATGATTATCGAAGGTATTAAATCCTAAAATACCCGGCCAGTTTGTAAATGCATTTATTGGAGAGAAACGGGAAAATCAAAATAAAATAACAGTTCAGTTGTCAAGTAATTGCCAGACTGAGTACAGAAACGCACATAACACGGAATGCTAGAGCTACTATTGCCTCCCATCCTCAGAATAAGACGTGATAGAGAACCCTCCATAATTTCTTACAAAATGGTTACCAGACTTCCTTATGGGAAAAGTCACTGAAATTATATATAAAGAATTATGTGCCAAAATCATCAAAGCTGAAGGCTATGTTGTGTGGATACCATTGTTATTATTTCTTAGAGTGATATAGAAGTTCAAAGCTCATTTTTTTCTCAAAGAAGTGTGTCATTAAGTTTAAGCTTGTGTATTTTTTGAACTTTGTTTTGTATGGTTGCTGAAGGTACATAATTTGTAATATTATCAGAAAATTAAGGCAGCTCCATATGAAAGCTTAACAGCTTTCGAGCAGAATCATATCATTGAGTGGATATATGGAGTCAAATTCTGGTCCTGTATATGTCTTTGAGTATTGAAAATCAGTACCCTTTATATCACCCACAAATTCTGTTTGTTATTAGAATTCAGATTGTCTCAGTTAGACAGAACTGCACTTGATGTTGGAGGAGGTGGTGATTGCTTTTTTAGGCCTGTGTTACATCAACTCTATGGAAATCCTAATAGTCATTTCTATTTGCGCAGTATTGGCATTAAGTGTTTAGTGAATCACCCTAAACCATAGGCCATTTTGCCGATGCAAACAGTCATTTCCTAGTCCCATTCCCTTGTGGGGGCAGGAAATAATCACTGCTAAAAATGGCCTCACTAATTTATTAAATAGATCAAACTTTGCCCCCCACAAGGGACTGGAGCTAGCATTGGCAAAATGGTGTAATTCTTGGCATGGTTATTTGGAAAGAATGTCATGTCAAGGAACATTTACATGGGCTGTCGTGCTACATGTATTATAATTCAAGCTGTTGCCAGTTGTCTTAGTTTATCAATTCATATTGTTGAATCAAATCCAACTTTTTCTCAAGTTACTGTTGTTGAACCAGTGAATGTTACAAACGTCCTAAACATTAACACTGGACACCTAGATGGATTTTATTATGTTTCCATGGTAGAAACAAAACAATGGAGGTAAGAGCCAACAGCAAACAAACAAAAACTGCAGATGAAAACAAACCAGTTAATGACAGTTAAAAAGGTAAAGCTTACAGAAATAATACACGAGAGAATATATGAAAGACAGAAGAGCTGATGATAACTTTTAAAACATGAGAATGAAAAATGAGTGCAAGGCAGCAACATTAACAGCAAACATCTAGGAACAAGAAGCACCTGTCTGTTAAAGAAAAAAGAAAATTGGACCCAGAAAATGTCAGACAAATTGAGGGACAGTCCTTCAGAAAATGAAAAGCAGAGAATCCGCAGCACATAAGGCAAATAAACCAACAGTCGGTAAGAAAAAGACAAAAGGCTTTAGTGTAACGCAACTAACAAGAAGCAGTCATGAGTTGCAACCACAAATGAACAATTATGACACAATTTCTATGATTAATTTGTTTCCCAAAAACATTTCATGTGGCCCAGAATATGTACATGTATGCACTTCTTGTGACCAATAGGCCCTTTGCAGGATCCAGTCACATGGTACGGAATAAATTACACTGGGACGCAAATGACGCAGTGGGACTTTCAAAACAAAAGATAGTCACGCTGGACTGGCAAGAGTTCCTTTGTTTTGAAAGTCCCACTGCGTCATTTGCGTCCCAGTGTAATTTATTCCGTACCACGTGACCGGATCCTGCAAAGGGCCTATTGTGGTACAAGTACTCTGTAGTGAAATGTACAGTAATCCAAACAATTATAAGGCATGTTCACCAGACATTGTTGAGTCCAGTCTTACTGGTTTCAAAAGTGTCGATTATGGCACGCCGTTTGTAGCAAAATTCAATCCAATCAAATATTTATTCAATCCAATCATTTTGTCGTGATGCAATTTAATTTAATCTTCCAAAGATCTTCAAATAATCCGAAAAAGCATTCAATTCAAACCCATGGTTCTCAGTTCAATTTAATCAGAGTGAATATTCATTCAGTCCAATCACGGTAATATTTATTCAGTCCAATCACGGTAATATTTATTCAATCCAATCACGTAAATATTTATTCAATCTAATCACGTAAAAATTTATTCAATCCAATCACGGAAATATTTATTCAGTTTCAGTCGCGATAACTATTTATTCAATTCAATCATAAAAATATTTATTCAATCCATTTGCTAAAATATCGATTGAGTTTCAATCCATTCCTACCACAAAGTTATTAAATCCACTCAAAAACATATTCAGTGCAATCCTTGAGAAATTCATTCAATCTTCCTGGGGGCGAGCGCGGCTGAACCTGACTTGCAGGGGACTTGGAATAGAAATCATAACTTGAAAATGGCGGACGTCGGTGCTTGTGACTTAGAGACTGATCTCCCCAAGTTTTTGGAGTCTGTTCTTTAGAACGCAGAAAATATTTTACAAAACGTTGATAATGAAACTCAAGTAGACGCAGAAATGCATTTTGAAGTAGTCGGATCAAACTGTTTCTTTGATTCGAGCATTGCAAGAGACAAGTGACGTCCAACCATCAGACATAATGGCCTTGGATTCAATTGCAGGTGTACTGGCATTGCTACAGAATCACATTACTGCCAGTGCAGTAACTCTAACAACCCTTGCTACATCATCTACAACACTAAGAAAGAAATAGAACGAGAAACCCGGACGACCGTGTTTTGAAATTCCCGTAGAAATGCTGGAGGAACTAAGGGCACTGGGATTCAGCTGGACAAAAATCGCCGCATTACTGGGTGTGTCAAGATGGACTGTTGCAAGAAGAGTGGAACAGCATGGTTTGGGTGATATCAAAGGCTTTGACTATTTACCGGGCGAAGAGCTAGATGAAATAATAAGCAACTACATAGCAACTCATGGTACTGCATACTGCCACTGGGCAAAACTATGTTGGAGGTCACTTGAGGTCTCTTGGATTAAGGACCCAGAGAAGGCCTGATAATCCCTTTTACATGGTCAGTTAGATGAAGATGTCAGTGACCTGGCAATGTATGGATTAGTCACCGATATGATGCCCAGGGTCCATCAACCATTGAGTGTGACAATAATGTTGTTATCGAGCCAGTGGTGTTACATAATGGTGATGCACTCAAGTCATTTGTGCTGGAGAACTTTGACTTATTTAGCCACTCATATAGCCTCCCACGCAGACGTTCTTAGGCTTGTCACGCGTGGCAAGCCTAAGAACGTCTGTGTGGGAGGCTACCACTCATGTGACATGGGAATAGATTTGTACATGGAGACAGTACACACTAGAGCTAGTACTTAGGTGATAGATGATAGCAGCATACTCATTGTTAACCTGCATAAGTCACTTCCCATGCAGAAATTCCATTTTCTGATTATGGTTATATTATAAGGTTTCAAAGCATAAAAGGCCTAATGCATCCCATGGATGCCATATGCATGTACTCCATCATGGGAAAAATTATTGAAAACCCTGAAGCTCACAGGAACAGTTCTCCCCGGAGAGTTATTATTTTAATGGCAACATTTCTTTTTATAATGCTCAACAAATGTCACTGATAATAGTAACATGGTTAACTGCATACAATCTCTCCTTCTCTGATTCCTTTTGTGGTGCAGATTAAAATAGACTCAAATGAGCAAGCGTGAAATAAGAGTAAAGAGACAGACATTTCTTGAAGTCTACTGAATTAGGTATCACAAGCAGTCCTTTTATTTGAAAAACTGTATGAAATATAGGAAATAAAAAACTTTTAGGTTCTGCGAATACAGTAAAGTCTCTAGTTACTGTCAAAATGTGATAATTTTGATGTTCTGTTTCTTGCATACAGTACATTTCAGTCTGCCCAGTGAAGCTAAGACAAATATATTGTAAACCATATTTACCCATTAAAAAAAAAAAAAAAAAAAAAAAAAAAAAAAAAAAAAAAACATGGCATGTTATAATACTGATACACGCCCCATTTAAAGGACTTCAACAACCAGGCCTATAGGCTGGATTTGTGATACAAAGGAAACATATGGGAGGAAAGGGGGGGGGGGGGGGGGGTTGAAGCAGATCAAAGTTCAAAAAGTGCATGGGCAAAATCTCCAAGGGGTGTCTGAGCATTTCATCTAAGGAATGTACATATCTTTTTTTAATAGTGTGTATGAAATACAGGTACCGGTAAATACAGTATAATTTACTTACATGAAATCAAGACCCTATTTTCAAAATCAAGGTTTTACTGCAATAAATATGAAATGACAATATATCCGTAAGTCTGAGTGACTGAAGTTGCAATATCAAACAGTTTAATACCAGTATTTACTTTGAATACAGCCATATCTACTTCTTGACTAGGTTGCACTAAAATGGTGAAAAATATGGGGTATTACTGCTCTTGAGGTGGAGAGTGCTGGCTAATCACTCATGAGCAGCCCGCACAAATACAAAATATAGACTTGTGCAAACCATAATACCCTGTTCCCCTCCTCCTAAACAATGTTCACTGTATTTCCTGATTGACATGCATTGACGAGGGGGAAGGGGAAGGTCTATGTAAGGTCATTGATCGAGTGCGAATTTACCAAAATTGAGCGAATTTACCAAATTTTAAAAAATATGTCAATTTTTTTTTTTTTTTACTAAAATCAATATTTACTTTAGTAGTTCATATATGCAAAGAAAGACTACTGGTATACAAAGTGAAAGCGAAACAATAGACCATTTCATTTTACCGTTGTCTACTCAGTGACCTGGTCTTTGAATGGCAGTGAGGTTAAAGGTGGCCTTATTTTGATACAGACCTCATTGCTTTTGTTGTGTAAATTAAGTTGTTTTAATGCTAACTAGGTGCATTTACATGGCAAAACCAGTGAGGTCAGTATCAAAGCAAGGTCACCTCCAGCCCCGCTGCCATTCAAAGGCTAGGTCACCAAGCAGACAACTGTAAAATAGTCTATTCTCATCAAAGTGTACCAAATACGATAACCAACACATCAACCTAATGATGGCTATTTATAATCTAAACATTGTGTGTTGGTGATTTTGTTGCTCCTTCTGCTCTAAAAACTAGTTACATTTTCCCCGAAAAGGCTGTTGGAAAATGCAAGATCACACATTTCTTCTTCACTTGGGGATTTTGGCAATCAGTGGTCCTCTTGGCAGCACCAGTGTGTTTGTGCAGGTATGAGCACTTGGAAGGTAGCATATAGGTTCTTCAGTGTCTGTGGACATGATATAAACAACGTTATGATGTAGCGAAATAAACAAAATTTTCATCTATGTATCTTAGTTGTCTAGAAAATTCTTAACATCTCATCTGTGACTTTTTCAGGTAAATAATAAAACTTGAACTTTTTTCTTTGACATGTAGATAGTAAGATTAAATTTCAAATGACAGTGTGACCTTGTTTATATTACTACTTGTTTTACTGACATCGACACGCTAAAAGTACGGAAATATAACGTAAAATGATAAAACTATTCCTAAAACTGATCATCAAATTAAACAAAAGCGCTTAATACTCTATTTCAGCAAAAAACAAAAAAAGCACGATAAAGTAATGATATATCTCCAGATGCTAGACAAAACACTCGACACATACCTGCATGTAAAGCTCACATAGCAGACAAAATGGCGGGAAGCACTGGCTTCTCTGCTTTGGCCGTGCTCGCCCCAGGAAGATTGAATGAATTTCTCAAGGATTGCATTGAATATGTTTTTTGAGTGGATTTAATAACAATGTGAAAGGAATGGATTGAAACTCACTTGATATTTTAGCAAATGGATTGAATAAATATTTTTATGATTGGATTGAATAAATAGTCATCGCGATTGAACTGAATAAATATTTCCGTGATTGGATTGAATAAATATTTACGTGATTAGATTGAATAAATGTTTCCGTGATTGCATTGAATGAATATTCACTCTGATTAAATTGAACTGAGAAACATGGGTTTGAATTGAATGCTTTTTCGGATTGTTTGAATATCTTTGGAAGATTAAATTAAATTGCATCACGACAAAATGATTGGATTGAATAAATATTTGATTGGATTGAATTTTGCTACAAACGGCGTGCCATAGTCGATGACACTAAATAGATCTGCATAACTTACAAATCAAGTCTAAAAAAGGCAGATTACCCAGCTGTTCTAAAGCCAATAAGATGGGTTTTCATTATAAGCCTGATGTATTGAATTTGACATCACTAAAAGAGCGACTAATATCACCTCATATAATGTGAACTACCTAGAGGTGTTAATTGTCTATTTATGGAAACATTGTCAATGTGCCAAGTGATGAAAATTCAACTGTTCATTGTCCCATGAGGCCAATAAGTGAATCACAGACCATTCCAATAAAACTTAGAAGGCGGCTTGGTTACAAGCAACACTATCAGTTTCAGAATGACAACCCTAAGAAAATATTAGTTGCAGCCAAATATCTTATTGACACAAGTGGATTATTTAAAACTGAAGGAATAAAAAGTACAAAATGCCTGGGTAGGTGGCATAACTTCACAATCAAGCACCCATGAAGAGTGGAGTGAATTTGTTCAAAACCCTAACACATCCAGTGCTGATGTGCAAACTAATGAAATTGTCACAAATTGCCAAGAACATATTTTCATTCCTAATATTCATAATCCAGACAGAGAAAAAGATAATGATGATTGTTGGTGTGAAGTTGACAAACGTTTCTCAGGAGTGACAGATGCACTATTGCAGGAACCAGATTTTACAGACTATGCTCCTAAATGTTCATGTACACTGTTAAACCGTTGAACATAAACGATAAATACATAATCGTTTAAATCTAGACACTTTCCTCATTAATTGCTTATGTTTCTTGTCGAAACGTAATATCTATTAGATGAAGACCGTATTTATATAAACATGCTACACTAATGGCTGCTTATTAACTTACTTTTCAACTAAAAGAACTTACAAATGGAACACTGCTTCGTTCAAGAAGAGGCAAAGGATGGCACTTCATAGAGTACAGTGTAATTACCGCATACCACGAGGTAGCTCGAAGGAGCCTTTGATTAAATTTGGGATGACACTTGTTTTAGTTCAAGTTTTGACAGAATTTTGACATACACGAGCAAAATTCCTTGAGTTTGGACCGCCTATGCATTTCGCATAAATTTTTTAAGTTAATTTTTTGCACTAGTAGTGGGATGACAGATAGTTTGGTGTATTGTTCAATAAATCAAACTTATTTTAAATCTTTTGGCGTTTATGGAATAGTTGATTCCAGCAGTTGTTTCAATCTCGTTGTTGGGGCCCAGCTATTTGCCTTTTCGCGGGACAACCACGGCTGCTAACTTACCGCGCTGTTAAGAAGTTCCTTTCATGGGAAACAGTCACCTGGTGCACATGCGCACTACATGCCATTTCATAGCTAATTTGCGTAGAACAGAGACGCGATAAACACTGTTTTTAACCAGATATGATAAAACTAAAATCATAGAATGGGCAAAAGCCACTCAAAAACAGGATTTTTATTAAACGATTGGATATCAAGCAAAACACTGCGAAAAATGAGGTAGATTCCTGGATGAACTTTGATTTCAGGTTGAGGTACATTTGTTTCAAAGTGAGAATAACTAGTGTTCAGGTCAGCGCAGTCCACAAAGCTGACTGTGTCCCTTTAAACGGAATAAAGAAGTAAATAATGAACAGCCAAACGAACAAAAAACAAACAAAAGACCAGCCGAACAAAACGACGGATGAGAACGCGGAAAACATCTCTGCTCTGAAACGAAATCAGAACATCTACAATGACGTTCCAGCCATTCGAGAAAGTCGCTTCGGCTGTCCACGCATCGTGCGAGCAACATCACGCATCATGCAACAATTTTTGCGCGGTTCAACCTTGCTTT
>JAHPZR010006058.1:2500-10000 GCA_019787425.1 Platygyra sinensis | reverse complement strand
CGAGGGGCGTCTTCAAAAATTTCACTTACAGGTAAACTTTTTCGTAACAGCTGAGGAAGCTGAGGAAGCTTAAAGCTGGGAAATATCGACATAGCGAATATCTTTGGACCGCTCTAAACCATGATGTTCGCTCCAAAATGTTAGTTTGGTTTTAGTTTGTCTCACGTGCGACACCCGACCTTGGACCTCATTACAAGCCTTTTATTAAGACATCTTAGTCTTGCAATGAGCTTCAAAAACACAAAACTGAAAATGGAAAACACAAACTTCTAAGCTAGAATTCCTCACCAGATGTTTGATATTTTTGCAACTTGACGCGGGACATGCAAAACAAGGCAAGAAATGTATTCGAATAACACGTTCTTTCATTGTACACTTACGTCACGCAATATGAACTCAACAAAGAGATCGAGGGTTCGACAGCATCCTTCTGAATTATTCGGGTTGTTGGTGGCGTGGAGATGTCAAATTTATGTAATCATCGCGTAGCAAAACAAAGCAAAGCCGGTGCACCAGGGGCCGAAAGCATTGGTGGAGAAAGCACAACGCTCGGTGCTCTGATTTCGCCGAAGCAATTCGCGGCAAACAAGCTGTGAAAAATTGTTTCCTTTTTGTCTGCGGTCCCAGGTTTTCAGATCACCAAGAACTCACCAAAAACGTGTGTCACGGTCATTATTGAAGGAAAATAGAAGGTTCGCAGAAGCTTCTTCAAAACATTTTTCATGAAATTACTGAGTTTCTTTTCGCAAAGTACAGATTTTCATTTCGCAAAGTACAGATTTTCGTTTCGCAAAGTACAGATTTTCATTTCGCAACGTACAGATTTTCATTTCGCAAAGTACAAATTTTCATTTCGCAAAGTACAGATTTTCATTTCGCAAAGTACAAATTTTCATTTCGCAAAGTACAGATATAATTTCGTTTCGTTTCGTTTCGCAAAGTACCATTTCGCAAAGTACAATAAGCCAGTGTATATCTGGTTACGGTATCGAATATAACCTTCAGCAATTTGTCTGTCAATTTCTCTCGATCGTAATTCTGCTTTACTCATACAGCAGCTGCAGAAAACCTCGTACAACCGTTGTTGCTGTTGTTGCCTGTGAAACATGGACGCCATCGGGTGACAATTTCACGGGCGTAGAGAGAGGGTGAGTCAACAATGATAAATAAAGGAGTCAGTGGTACTTACCATAAAGATACGGGAAAGTGATACGTAACTTCCGATCGGTAAACCCAAAACAAGTTCCGGTATTTAGTATGTCACATAATGGAGGTATGGGAATCCTACATATTTCTAAGATGGGGCCCATAATTGGCCACAAAATAACCCGGAAATAGACTATTATGGGGTAGGGGTTCTGAGTGACCACGGGTGACCACGAGTGACCACGAGTGGGATTACATCAAAAAACTAGACGCATATTTGCGTTCACTCGGGCTTTATGTTGGGGAGAAACTGTGGTTTTGTTGCACGTAGTTTCGCAAGTATTTTTTTGTAATTATGGTTTATCTTGTAACTGTTTCTGTATCGGTATGTTGAAAATGCAGGGTTTTTACTTATGTATACAAGTTGAAAACATAGTTGTTATGTAGGCTGAAGACATGTTCCTGGGCTGGGTTGGGGGGAGATAATGCCCCCCATATATTATGTGCTATTGTTTCAAACATTTTACTAGCAACCATTTATTTCGTTATTATTTTTTTTTGAGTTTCTACTTGAGTAAATTCTTTTGCTGGTTTAGAGAATTGTAGCGGGTTAAGGCTGATTTCCAGTCCGTACTGCGCACTCTCGACAGTTTGTTTGTTTGTTTTTTTGTTTTGCTTCATGTAAGATATCACAAAATGTAACTATTTCACAACTACTTACATGAAGTAAATTCAAAGTTTAAAAGACAGGGAAGGCTACCTTGACTGGCTTTAGAGTGACAAGTCTTACATATATATTCTTTTCCATCAAATGACAATAGTATGTTAAAAATGTCCTGAGAAGGGTAGCTAGGTTTATTGAGTTTTAGGACAGATTTCTTATAAAGTGTTCTGTTACATATACAACAAATATAATATGGGCCTTCCTTTATTTTTTTGTTGAACTCTTCAATACACAAATCTAAAGTTTTATTTCTAGCAATATAATTCTGGTTGCGTTTCTCATGTACTTTTTGTTTTGTAGGAGCATCCATTGTTTTGTATTCTTTAACCTGAGTATCAGGCTTTTCTTTTCTTTTTCTTGTTTTTTTCTATGTATTCTTGTGCTTTTTTGTTTAACAACTCTTGTTTCTTATCAGAATCCATGGTTCTGTATTGTTGTGCCATTTTCTCTAGCAGGTATTGTTTCTTTACAGTATCCATTGTTTTGTACTTTTGGGACAGTTTTTTCCGTATTTCCTGTTTATTTTTCATATCCCTAACTTTTTTTTTCTCCAAAAATATTTACTTCTTTGGTGGCTCCATTGCTTCATAGTACTTTTTATTTCTATGATTCTTCATCAATTTTTTCCTTTCATTTCTGTCAGTTACTTTACATGAACATGAAGCAAACTGTATTCTGTAATGCCCTGGACTTTTATATTTCTCTTGTATTGTTCTAATGGCATCAACAAGTGAAGCTGTTCCATTTATGTTTTTAGTGTATTGAATGGGGGAGGTCTCTCTTTCATTATAGAGCAGGAGAGAATACATATATTTTGATCTTTTTGTGGGTTTAAAGATACAACTGATGCAATATGAGGAAAATGATATCAAAAACCCTGTGCATTCACTGTTATTTATTATATCATTCTCAAGAATTAACTTGCTTTGAAATGAATCAGTTAATACTCCTTCAGTCTCAAACAAATTTTCTAAATTTACTTCAGTTCCAAAAACCTCTATAGTTCTTGGAAGATTAGCTGGTAATAGCTGGTTGTGTTCTAAACTTGATTTACGAAACATGTTTTTGCCATTGTTGACAATGGTGGGTAAGGATGAGTTGTAATTCCAGTAATTGCATGGTTTAATTACAGAGTAGCAAAGAGAGTATAGAGCTACAGCACAACTTAGATTAAAATTTGTGGTTTCATTCACACTGTATCGAGAGACCATCCTATTTTGAATATTCTCAATTTGTACTCCTGTGACTTCAAAATATATACTTTAAAAACAATGGACTAAACTATCAAGGGACGGTACTTCAAGAAGAACACATGTACCTTGAGGCTGCCCTCTACCATACAAATCTCTAGCATGAGAATCAAATATTTTGAACCCCATATTACCATTACAATAGATTGCCACAGCAATACACCTCACTGTTAATATGAAATTGGTGTAGTTTTCAGATCTAAGCAACTCAAAGGCTCTTTGTAAAGAGGTGCAGTACTGATATCCCTGGATAGCAGCATCTTGGTGTACAGTACCAGAGTAGCTTTCACTGTATTCCAGCTGATAATCAGTATCAAACACATTTAATGCTGTTGGAAACTCCGACTGCATTAAAAATGCGTGTCTGGCTAATCGTCACAAACTTGAATAACACTGATTTCCAATATTCATTATTTGTATAAGATCATTTGCAGAGCTGATCCCCTGTTTGTTATTGTAAATCAAAGAGCACAAACTCATTGCAACACATTGTTGTCCGCATTCTGTCCAAAAACTAACTCGTTACCTTGACTATATGGAGCTGCCTATTGTTTTGTTAGGGTGCTCCATATAGTCAAGGTAACGAGTTAGTTTTTGGACAGAATGCGGACAACAATGTGTTGCAATGAGTTTGTGCTCTTTGATTTACAATAACAAACAGGGGATCAGCTCTGCAAATGATCTTATACAAATAATGAATATTGGAAATCAGTGTTATTCAAGTTTGTGACGATTAGCCAGACACGCATTTTTAATGCAGTCGGAGTTTCCAACAGCATTAAATGTGTTTGATACTGATTATCAGCTGGAATACAGTGAAAGCTACTCTGGTACTGTACACCAAGATGCTGCTATCCAGGGATATCAGTACTGCACCTCTTTACAAAGAGCCTTTGAGTTGCTTAGATCTGAAAACTACACCAATTTCATATTAACAGTGAGGTGTATTGCTGTGGCAATCTATTGTAATGGTAATATGGGGTTCAAAATATTTGATTCTCATGCTAGAGATTTGTATGGTAGAGGGCAGCCTCAAGGTACATGTGTTCTTCTTGAAGTACCGTCCCTTGATAGTTTAGTCCATTGTTTTTAAAGTATATATTTGAAGTCACAGGAGTACAAATTGAGAATATTCAAAATAGGATGGTCTCTCGATACAGTGTGAATGAAACCACAAATTTTAATCTAAGTTGTGCTGTAGCTCTATACTCTCTTTGCTACTCTGTAATTAAACCATGCAATTACTGGAATTACAACTCATCCTTACCCACCATTGTCAACAATGGCAAAAACATGTTTCGTAAATCAAGTTTAGAACACAACCAGCTATTACCAGCTAATCTTCCAAGAACTATAGAGGTTTTTGGAACTGAAGTAAATTTAGAAAATTTGTTTGAGACTGAAGGAGTATTAACTGATTCATTTCAAAGCAAGTTAATTCTTGAGAATGATATAATAAATAACAGTGAATGCACAGGGTTTTTGATATCATTTTCCTCATATTGCATCAGTTGTATCTTTAAACCCACAAAAAGATCAAAATATATGTATTCTCTCCTGCTCTATAATGAAAGAGAGACCTCCCCCATTCAATACACTAAAAACATAAATGGAACAGCTTCACTTGTTGATGCCATTAGAACAATACAAGAGAAATATAAAAGTCCAGGGCATTACAGAATACAGTTTGCTTCATGTTCATGTAAAGTAACTGACAGAAAGGAAAGGAAAAAATTGATGAAGAATCATAGAAATAAAACGTACTATGAAGCAATGGAGCCACCAAAGAAGTAAATATTTTTGGAGAAAAAAAAAGTTAGGGATATGAAAAATAAACAGGAAATACGGAAAAAACTGTCCCAAAAGTACAAAACAATGGATACTGTAAAGAAACAATACCTGCTAGAGAAAATGGCACAACAATACAGAACCATGGATTCTGATAAGAAACAAGAGTTGTTAAACAAAAAAGCACAAGAATACATAGAAAAAAACAAGAAAAAGAAAAGAAAAGCCTGATACTCAGGTTAAAGAATACAAAACAATGGATGCTCCTACAAAACAAAAAGTACATGAGAAACGCAACCAGAATTATATTGCTAGAAATAAAACTTTAGATTTGTGTATTGAAGAGTTCAACAAAAAAATAAAGGAAGGCCCATATTATATTTGTTGTATATGTAACAGAACACTTTATAAGAAATCTCTGCTAAAACTCAATAAACCTAGCTACCCTTCTCAGGACATTTTTAACATACTATTGTCATTTGATGGAAAAGAATATATATGTAAGACTTGTCACTCTAAAGCCAGTCAAGGTAGCCTTCCCTGTCTTTTAAACTTTGAATTTACTTCATGTAAGTAGTTGTGAAATAGTTACAGTTTGTGATATCTTACATGAAGCAAAACAAAAAAAAAACAAACAAACTGTCGAGAGTGCGCAGTACGGACTGGAAATCAGCCTTAACCCGCTACAATTCTCTAAACCAGCAAAAGAATTTACTCAAGTAGAAACTCAAAAAAAAATAATAACGAAATAAATGGTTGCTAGTAAAATGTTTGAAACAGTAGCACATAATATATGGGGGGCATTGTCTCCCCCCAACCCAGCCCAGGAACATGTCTTCAGCCTACATAACAACTATGTTTTCAACTTGTATACATAAGTAAAAACCCTGCATTTTCAACATACCGATACAGAAACAATTACAAGATAAACCATAATTACAAAAAAATACTTGCGAAACTACGTGCAACAAAACCACAGTTTCTCCCCAACATAAAGCCCGAGTGAACGCAAATATGCGTCTAGTTTTTTGATGTAATCCCACTCGTGGTCACTCGTGGTCACCCGTGGTCACTCAGAACCCCTACCCCATAATAGTCTATTTCCGGGTTATTTTGTGGCCAATTATGGGCCCCATCTTAGAAATATGTAGGATTCCCATACCTCCATTATGTGACATACTAAATACCGGAACTTGTTTTGGGTTTACCGATCGGAAGTTACGTATCACTTTCCCGTATCTTTATGGTAAGTACCACTGACTCCTTTATTTATCATTGTTGACTCACCCTCTCTCTACGCCCGTGAAATTGTCACCCGATGGCGTCCATGTTTCACAGGCAACAACAGCAACAACGGTTGTACGAGGTTTTCTGCAGCTGCTGTATGAGTAAAGCAGAATTACGATCGAGAGAAATTGACAGACAAATTGCTGAAGGTTATATTCGATACCGTAACCAGATATACACTGGCTTATTGTACTTTGCGAAATGGTACTTTGCGAAACGAAACGAAACGAAATTATATCTGTACTTTGCGAAATGAAAATTTGTACTTTGCGAAATGAAAATCTGTACTTTGCGAAATGAAAATTTGTACTTTGCGAAATGAAAATCTGTACGTTGCGAAATGAAAATCTGTACTTTGCGAAACGAAAATCTGTACTTTGCGAAATGAAAATCTGTACTTTGCGAAAAGAAACTCAGTAATTTCATGAAAAATGTTTTGAAGAAGCTTCTGCGAACCTTCTATTTTCCTTCAATAATGACCGTGACACACGTTTTTGGTGAGTTCTTGGTGATCTGAAAACCTGGGACCGCAGACAAAAAGGAAACAATTTTTCACAGCTTGTTTGCCGCGAATTGCTTCGGCGAAATCAGAGCACCGAGCGTTGTGCTTTCTCCACCAATGCTTTCGGCCCCTGGTGCACCGGCTTTGCTTTGTTTTGCTACGCGATGATTACATAAATTTGACATCTCCACGCCACCAACAACCCGAATAATTCAGAAGGATGCTGTCGAACCCTCGATCTCTTTGTTGAGTTCATATTGCGTGACGTAAGTGTACAATGAAAGAACGTGTTATTCGAATACATTTCTTGCCTTGTTTTGCATGTCCCGCGTCAAGTTGCAAAAATATCAAACATCTGGTGAGGAATTCTAGCTTAGAAGTTTGTGTTTTCCATTTTCAGTTTTGTGTTTTTGAAGCTCATTGCAAGACTAAGATGTCTTAATAAAAGGCTTGTAATGAGGTCCAAGGTCGGGTGTCGCACGTGAGACAAACTAAAACCAAACTAACATTTTGGAGCGAACATCATGGTTTAGAGCGGTCCAAAGATATTCGCTATGTCGATATTTCCCAGCTTTAAGCTTCCTCAGCTTCCTCAGCTGTTACGAAAAAGTTTACCTGTAAGTGAAATTTTTGAAGACGCCCCTCGCCTTAAATGTAGTGAACTGCCGGTTAAGCAGAGAATAGGACAACGTTCCTTTGGAGATGTCAACACTAGCGAGTACAAAGGTTCAGAAGACACCAAATGTCAAACTGTGGTCATCAAGAAAATGCTTCAAGTTCTTGGTAAAGAAGGGAAGAAGCAA
>JAHPZR010006057.1:20000-33737 GCA_019787425.1 Platygyra sinensis | reverse complement strand
CATTTCATCTTCGTACAAAGTTCGTTGAAGTGGCGGACACTATTCAGCAATCTGGTAGAAGACCAAACATAAAGGACATATCCACGTTTGTAGCAGCAAAGGCAAGGGCAGCAAATAATCCAGTATTTGGAAGCATTATGGATGTTACGCCTGACAGTAAACGGAGTGGCACTAAATCAAAGTCAAGTTTCAAATCGCGTGACCCATCTTTAAACCGTATCACCACTCTCAACACCCAAGGAACCACGTCACACAATCAAGGAAACCAGTCAAGGTGTGGTTCAGGGAGTGGACATTTAAATGCAAAGTTCCTTGCTTGCCCAGCCTGTAACGGAAATCACGTTTTGATGAAATGTCAGAATTTTGACAGAAACACCTTTGATGAGCGTGTTCAGATAATGAGGAAGGCTCAGCTTTGCCACAATTGCTTCCAATATGGTCATATCGCTCGGGGCTGCCTAGCCAAGGGTGCATGCCGAGTTGATGGTTGTAAGCGAAGGCATCACACTCTTCTCCATCTGCCATATCTGCAAAGATCGAACGTTAATCAGACCAGTGAAGAGAACGTTACTCAGTCCACCCAGATACTGAAGGCTTCACAAGAAGTTCAAGCTGCCCAAGCCGCCAGTCTCCCCCCTACCCAAGGTGGACAATCGAACACTACCCTAGCCGGAAGTGGTAAAGTGTGCCTCAGGATTGTGCCAGTGAAGGTTCGTAGTCGGGACTCCAACAAGGAACTCTTGACCTATGCCCTTCTTGACAACGGATCGGATGTCTCCTTGTGTGCTGAGGGCCTGGCAGCGC
This sequence comes from Platygyra sinensis, assembly GCA_019787425.1. NCBI lineage: Eukaryota > Metazoa > Cnidaria > Anthozoa > Scleractinia > Merulinidae > Platygyra > Platygyra sinensis. The sequence continues at coordinate 32,933 of JAHPZR010006057.1, read as the reverse complement.
AGCTTGGAATTCAAGGGGAACAGAGAACTTTCTATTTAACTACGCAAGAGAAGCAGGATAGTCCTAAGCTTGGTCAAGAGATAAGCTTAACAGTTGAAGCCATTGACGGGTCAGACAAGTTAGAAATCGAGAGACTGTGGACTGTTGAAAAGGTACACGCCTCGAGCCACAGCATCCCAACCGACCAAGACATTAGAAGATGGCCTCATTTGCAAGACATCAATTTGCCAAGCATCGATGAGACTAAGGTCGACCTGATCATTGGATGCAATGTCCCAGAAGCCTTCTGGGTACTGGAAGAAAGACGTGGAAACAAAGGTGACCCATACGCTATTCGTTCACCGCTGGGATGGACGCTGATAGGCCCTATGGACAGACTGGACTGCAAGAATAGCCATTACTGTGTGAACTTTACAAGAATAGTCAGTGTTGAGAAAGAAGAAGATGTCCTTATGCAGCAACTTGAAAGATTCTGGAAGTCTGACAATGCTGGTCTGATTCCTGATTGCAAGGTTTCCATGTCCGTTGAAGATAAAAGGGCTCTAGCAGTAATGGAAAGTTCAGCTAAGCTGGTGGATGGCCATTACCAAGTGGCTCTTCCCTGGAGGGAGCCAGTACCTAAACTTCCTAACAGTCGTGTCTTGGCAGAACGAAGACTACAGTTGTTGCAGAAGAGATTCCTGCGAGACTCTGAGCTGTTTGAAAAATACAAAGCAACTGTTCAAGATTACATGATCAAGGGACACGCAAAGAGAGTTCCAGAAGACGAGCTCGTAGTTGATGATAAACCGCTGTGGTATCTCCCTCATCACCCTGTGTTTAACCCCAACAAACCTGGAAAGACAAGAGTGGTCTTCGATTGCACAGCAAAGTTTAGAGGAATATCTTTGAATGACCAACTCCTCAGTGGCCCAGACTTAATTAACAGTATCGTGGGCGTGTTAACAAGATTTCGTCAAGAGCGAGTAGCTCTCGCAGCAGACGTGGAAGCCATGTTTCACCAGGTGAGAGTATCACCAGACGATTATGACGCGTTTAGATTTCTCTGGTGGCCGGACAATGATCTGGATCAAGAACCAGTTGACTACCGCATGGAGGTTCACCTGTTTGGCGCCACCTCGTCCCCAGCGTGTTCCAATTTTGCCCTCAGGAAGGTAGCAGAAGATAACATCGGTGAATTTGACGAAGAAGTTGTGAAGACTGTAAAGAAGAACTTTTATGTGGACGACTGCCTCAAGTCAGTAGAATCATCTGCTCAGGCTGTCAACTTAGCAGCTCAGCTACGCAATCTCCTCTCCAGGGGTGGATTCCGACTTCTCAAGTGGTTTAGCAACAGACCTGAAGTTATGGAGACTATACCTGAGAGTGAAAGAGCTTCCTCAGTTCTAGACCTCGACTTGGATAAGGGAAGACTGCCCGTTGAACGGACCCTGGGTCTGAGATGGGACATGCAGAGGGATATGTTCATTTTCGATGCCGCCCTGAAGAGTAAGCCAAACACTCGCAGAGGTATACTGTCTCTTACAAGCTCCATCTACGATCCGCTTGGGTTCCTAGTGCCAATCATCCTTCCCGCCAAGAAATTACTGCAAGATTTATGCAAGCAAAGACTGGACTGGGATGATCCGATTGGTGAGAACGAAAGTTGAAGGTGGGAAAAATGGAAAGAAGATCTGCCGAAACTTTCTCAATTAGCCGTTAAGAGGTGCGTCAAACCTGCAGACCTCGGAAAGTTAAAGTTCGCCGTGTTACATCATTTCGCTGACACCTCACAGTTCACGTTTGGTGCTGTTTCGTATCTAAGAATGCTTGATTCGATGGACAATGCTTACTGCTCGTTCCTCATGGGGAAGTCCCGTCTTGCGCACATCAAGCCCATGACAGTCCCAAGACTAGAACTCTCAGCTGCAGTTCTGGCCGTCCAATTAGATGAGACCCTCAAGTCAGAGCTTGAAATACCATTACATCAATCTGTATTCTGGACGGATTCTACTACAGTGCTCCAGTACATTAGAAATGAGTCTGCCAGATTCCACACCTTTGTGTCCAACCGCCTGACAGTAATTCATGAACATTCCGAACCTAGCCAATGGAGATACGTAAACTCTGAGTTCAATCCTGCTGATGATGCCAGCAGAGGTTTGACTGTTGACATGATGGTCCAAAACAGCAGATGGCTGAATGGCCCTGAGTTCCTGACGAAGGAGGAACACTTTTGGCCTCACGATCCGTCTCACCATCAGATGGAAGTGTCTAATGACGATCCAGAAGTCAAACAAGATGTTCAGATATACATCCAGACAGCAATACGTCAACCAACAGAAGATGTCCTCACGAAGTTATTTCACCGATTCTCCTCTTGGGATAAGCTGAGAAAGGCGTTTGCATGGTTGCTGAGGTTCAAGATCTGGTTCATTCAAAAGCATCGTCGCCTTTCGGTCGACAGTAGTCTCTCCATGAGTCACACCCCCCGAGGAGATTTGTCAGTCAATGAAGTTCAAGTAGCTGAGAGAGAGATTTTCAGGCATGTACAGAAGCTATCCTTCCCGGACGTCGTTGAAGCTCTTCAAAGACTGACCAGAAGTCAAGAATCCTTACGTGAAGTTAAACCAGGACTTAGAAAGTTGAAGATGGCCACGTCCTTGAGCAAGCTTAATCCCGTGTTGGACGGAGAGGGAATCCTTCGAGTTGGAGGAAGGCTAGAAAATGCTGCCATCAGCTATGACGCCAAGCATCAGATAATTCTTCCATATCGCCATCTCGTTACGAACTTGATCATTCAAAATTATCATCAAGAGGCAGGTCATCTTGGTCAAGAATACTTGTTGTCCAGTCTACGTCAGTTGTATTGGATTATCAAAGGACGATCAGCCGTGCGTCGAGTTCTTAGCGAATGTTTTCTGTGCAGAAAGCTTGGTGCAGCCCGTGGAGAACAGTTAATGGCTAATTTACCCAAGGAAAGATTGACACCTGAAAATCCACCATTCACCTCTGTCGGCGTAGATTATTTTGGCCCCCTGTACGTTCAACAAGGGCGTTCACATGTCAAGCGCTACGGCTGTGTATTTACCTGTTTGACGACAAGAGCTGTTCACATCGAGATTACGAGCTCCTTGGATACAGATTCTTTTATTAACGCGCTACGAAGATTCATCAGTCTCAGGGGAAACCCATCGTCCGTTTACAGCAATAATGGTTCCAATTTTCGCGCCGGAGAGCAAGAACTCCGTACAGCCATAGAAGATTGGAATCAAAGAGCCATCTGTGAGTTTCTTCGTCTGAAGAACATTTCCTGGAAATTTAACCCACCGTATGCGTCACACATGGGTGGCGTTTGGGAACGGGTCATCAGATCCATTCGCAAGATTCTCGCAGCGCTGCTAGGGCAACAACTGGTGAATGAAGAGATGTTGCGTACTTTGATGGCAGAGGTGCAAGGAATCCTGAACAGCAGGCCTCTTACACCTGTCAGCAACGATCCAAAAGATCTGGAGCCGTTAACACCAAACCATTTGCTCCTCCTCCGAGCAAACCCTAACTTGCCTCCTGGAGTCTTCGCGAAGGAAGACACCTACTGCAAGCGTCGCTGGCGACAGGTGCAATACATGTCAGATATATTTTGGAAACGCTGGCTCAAAGAATATTTACCAACTCTTCAACTGAGGCAGAAATGGTGCAATCCTCGCCGTTGTTTTGCTGTTAATGATTTGGTCCTTGTTATGGATAGAAATGTTCATCGAGGCAAATGGCCTTTGGCCCGAGTTGTTCAAGTTCATCGCGGTAGGGATGGATACGTCAGATCTGCAGAAGTTCGTACCAACGCGTCAACGCTCGTTAGACCTATTTCAAAACTGTGCTTTCTTGAGCATGATGAACAGCAAGTCAGTGATGAACTGAATTGATTATTCGAGAGAATTTGCTTTCAGAGAACTATAAGAACACTCAAATTTAGATCTTGTTGCGAGACCAATCTTTATTGCAGTTATTGCGTGTTTACAATTCAGTTTCTTAAGAGCTAGCTCGTGTCTACAGTTATTGATTAATGAACAATTAGATTAATTGGTTCATTGGGGCGGGTGTGTAGTCACGGCGCCTCACCTCGTTTTGTTTTCGCGTTTCTTGTTCATTGTTTTTCTGTTTTTTAATTAGTCAGTGTGTATTTATTATTCAGATTTATTCCGTCAGTTATTTTCGGTTACGTAACATTTCATACTTTCGTGTTAGTATTTTTCATGCGTAGTTTCTATTGTTTGGTTTAGCTTTTTCTGCCGTTAGTTTTCCAGTTGCCGTTGTCATTACGTTTTAGTCGTAGTCGCCACACAAATCTTGTAAGTTTCGTTATTTTTTCCATCTTTTTGCCTGTTTTATTTGTATTTCGTTTTGGTTCATGCTCTGTATATTTAGCCTTGTATATGTGTTTGTTTTCAGCTAATCGCTAGTAAAAGTGCGAATTTGGTTGATGTGTGGATTTCGACTACAGTCATTTAAGTGATTGTTTTTTTCAGGCAGTTTTCGGGCGTGTTCTAGATTCTCACAAATCCTCCTACAAGTCACTGTTACACCCTCGCTAGATTTCTAAGGTGTATTTAGTGTACTTTTCAACACTATTTTGCTATCTATTGTTCTTCTTCAGTATCGTCAGTGGAAGACGAAGTCCAGGATGTCGAATCTTCTGGCTTTGTGACAAGTGAAGGTGGGTCAGTGAGTGTGAATGGCGTCCAACTGACATGCCCTGCTGGAGCTGTGGATGATCCTGTGAACATCAAACTTAAGTTAGAAAAGCCTCAAAAATACTACGGTCTGATACTTAACCGTGGACTTGAAAATGATTTGATATTTGTCACACCCATTATCAACTGTCAGCCAAATGGCCAGACCTTTAAAAAACATGTCACACTGACAACTGTGTTAGACCACTATGAGAAAGAAACCTCCACCAAGGCTTTACTTGTTTTGCATGGTACACCAGCCACAGACGGAAGAATCTTTTGGGAGGATGTCACGCGAGATTCCAAGTTCAATCTAGAAAAGGAGGAGCTAAAAGTGGAAATTACTCAATTTTCACTCATTGTAGGATTTTTGAGATTAAGATGGCTTCACACAAAAGAAATTTTAACGCGGCTAAACCTCATATCCTTCAAATATACGTTGTTGGTGCTCTTTAAAAGTAATCACCAACATTCGCCATTTGAGGATCTCGCTCTCGTGTTCATGAGCCAAGATATCTACCAAGAACAGTTTTACAGAGAATGTGATGATTCAGCTTTGATGCAACTCAAACGGGATGAGTTTGAGGAGCTTGCTTCCAACGTTGGACAGGAAATCAATTATATCTACAATAATGAGAGCTTAACAGTTTCATTTCAGCTGGGAGAAGATTACAAACCTGCAAATGACAACCAACAAAGCATAACATTTGCCGTAGATTCTTCAGTTTGGTGGAGTACTGGGCATGTTCTCAAGGTGCCATTGCAGGCTTCTGGCGCTGACGCCAAAATCCTTTGCGGAAGAATTGTTGTTCGAGGCCAACATGGTCACGTTCGAGAGGATCACTTCTGCCAACAAGGTAAGTTTTACCTTTTAAAACATTTGTATTTCGTGCCTGACAAATGTGAAAGCCTCTTCAGTTAATGCAATTTAAAGGAGTGAATTCTGAGCTAAGCCCCCTGATTAATCATTTGTAAGTATTTATAGCCTATGTTATCTAGGGAAAGGGTTAAGAAAAAAAGCCCGTTATTTGATCTTATAACATAGAACTGAGTTCTATTACAGATTTCTGCGGCTACGTGAGACGACTTTTAGAGGTCGAGAACGTGATTTTCAACCTTAAACCTGTGGCCCTAAAGCTTGGATTGCCCGAAAAAAGGTTGAATGAAGTTGTTGCATGTTGGCAAAGCGAAGCAAAACAACTGGAAATAATTTTGCTACGCTGGCAGAAGAAGCAAGAGAACACCGACGATTATGCTGTGCTCAGAAAAGCCCTAGAGGGGTTGGAACCTGAAGGTAAACATACTTTTCGTGCAGATTTCCTACGTTTCGTTTGAGAAGTTATCTCAAAAACTTGTGCTTCATGTTTCATTAGGGGTTCCAAACACCTCGAAACAATAAAAGCACTCGGCCGCTTTCTTCTGTTTCTCGGTGTTTGGAACCCCTGATGAAACACTCGCACTCAATTTTGATATACTACGGTACCTGAAACCATATTTCAGGCCATTTGAGTCAGCCATTCGTTTACGGTCGTTTACCAAGTTTGGGAGCAAAGTAAATTTGGTCCAGTGTTCAATATAGAGTTATCTTTTAACTCAAAGGGCTTTCCAGTGTAATAGCGCAATTTGAGGAAGGTAGTATACTATGTTAAAATTAAGCCTCATTGCTGGGTTCCCCTTGAGTTCCGTGTGGGTTCCCCTTGGATTCCCTCGCAAAAAGTGGGTTCCCTTTATTAATATGCATAATGGTCGAGTCAATGACGTCACCTATTGCAGTTATAACCTAGGGTTCCTCCTTACTAAGGAAGTGTCTAGTCAGTGTCTAGCTAGCTAGGTAAAAATGGGTGCCTCCATACTAATAAGTGCCGCTCTAGAACAATAGTCGAAAGCATTAAAAAATAGGAAATTATTTGCTGTGTGGGATAAAACCTCAGTCGAAAGAACTTACATTGATCTGTCCATTAGAAAAACAGCTTGGTTCTTTTATTCTTGTGGAATGGGTTGCTTCACAAACAATCGATTAAGCAAGAATTTCCGCTTATCGATGGCTAGTTCTCTTGATTCTAACTAATCAAATCCATCCGTATCTTTGAGATTTTTTTGAGTTTCCATCACTTTTTGGAAGGTAAAATCTTTCTTCATCGCTCGAATCCACTGAACATATTCTAGCAGCACTTTTCTCAGTTCTTTTCTGTAGAGAGGAAGGAGAGCGTTCTGCGCCTTAAGGTATCATTGTAGGTGGATTGACAGTGTTTAGAAATCACGCTCTTACGCTGGTGCTTTGAAAGAAAACCCCATTGATCTATACATTTTCTGAAAGCTTAATAGGTATAGAAAACAATCATATTTTTGAGATTTCCTAAAAAGTTATTGTCACAGTGATATGAAAAGAAATACCCAGAAACACTACTTCGCTTAAACTGGTTCGCTTCCGAGTGTGAATTCTCGGAGAGGCGCGGTTAACTTCGGAAGTGTTTTCTCACACATCACCCTCAAAAAGGCATGTACTAAAACCCGAAACACCGAATGGAAACCGCCGGAACGAAACCACCGAAACTACCGGAACAACCGAAACGAAACCACCGAAACCACCGGAACAACCGAAACGAAACCACCGAAACCACCGAAACAACCGAACCACCTGCGAAACAAGACGACGAGAACCACAGAAAGTACCGAAAGTGATAAAACAGGCTGTTTCGATTACAGCACGGCAGGTCAACTGGGATGGATAATCTAGGTCCATAGCATTCGCTTGAGTACTAAGGTGAGTTAATTAAGCATCTTTGTATTCATTCTGGATAGCTTTGCAAAGATTTTTTTTTACGTAACGGTACTCAAATTGAAACCGTTTACCTTTTTTCCAATTTTGTAACCTAACTAAAATTATTTAACATCAGAAGAGAGTTAATGGGAACAACTTTTTGAATAGTGCTCTTCGCGTTCTCAGTTTCATCGGTTGCCAGTATTAATGTTAGTGCTCATTTCCTACAGTAAGTAACAGTTGAATAGAATGTAAACCACAATTTCCTTTTATTATTATCATCATCATCATCATGATTATTATTATTATTATTATTATTATTATTATTATTATTATCATTATTATTATTATTATTCTCTTTTAAGGTTTTGTACACTCATTAGAATCACATCAGTGAAACAATGTTAATCAATAAACTGTTAACTGCCCCCAGCACATAGCGGTCAAACCATGCGCAAGAATCCAACTACAACGCTTACGGCCAATATCATGGCCTGTAATTAAGTAAGGAATTAAGCGTTCTAAGCTTTTCAGCGAGGAGGAAGTTCACATGCGCTGGACGTTTTACTGCTGTGTGAACTCCAAAACCAATTACAGAACTACTTTTAAAGACTGGTTGTTGTATCAAGGGATAATCAAATGTTTCAGTAATCTCGCTCACTAACACAAAGTTTAAAAGGAGATTGCAGAAATCTTTGTGACAATAGTGCTAGACTAGCGCTGAAAAGGGTTGTGAAATATAACGGTATATCAAATACCCGTGCCGAGGGAAAAGCTCAGCTCTACTAAAAGCGAAAAAAATGTCCAGGACACCTCAAGAAATTGATGATTACTGGACCCAGGCCAATAACAACAACGAAACGTCGTGATTTTATCGATTTAGAAACGAAACATTCTTGAGGCTTGACGAATTCCAGTTTGTCGAATTCGTTGTGAACGCATAAAAACTTTAAACTCAATTATACCTAAAACACAATAAGCATAGGTACAAATATTACTACAATGGTTCGTTTGCTTAACCCCAAACATGAAAGTAATATTCAATGCCATTATAACGTAAAACTGTTCTTCTGACACCTAATGTCGGTCCCTAGATCCGAGCCAACATGTGACTCGCCACTGAGAAGTTTTTTTTTTGGCCATCATTAGCATGTGCATTGTTTCCTACAGAAACATCTCGAACTCGTTATTGAGCCATTCCCAATGAACAGCAGTCAGCTTTGGCTTAAGCATGTGTGGGACGTTGAGCATCGATGGTATGAAGTCGCCATGCTTCATCTTAAGACACCTAGGATTCAAGTGATAATGACAGTTCTGGCGATCGTTTGTTATGTGGACTGTGCCGTCTGGCTTCCTGTAGACACGATACTCCCTATTCACAATACAAAGATCATGTGGGGGAGGTGGCACCGCAGGTGGAATGCGAATTATCCCGCCACAACCATAGCAAACCCTCACCTGAGTGCCCGCCAGTTCCTTAATACTGAAATTGTCATTGGACGGTTGGCTTCCTGATAATGCTACAATGGCTGTTGCTGCGGCAATTGAGTCTTCCGCGTTACTAGCGGAGGCTGTATTGTCAGATATTGTACTGGGAGAGGTTACACTGTCACGGAGACTGTACTGGCAAAGGTCCCTCTAGTGGAACTAGTCGTCGTCGATGATCTATTACGGATAGTCATCAGAGGCTGCTGGGTCTCATTTGCCTTTCCCTTTCTTGATGCCCCTTTTGTACCTGCTGACCTCGGCAAGTTGTCCCCAACGAGAAGGTAAGGGTCAGGCAGCTTTTTTCTTTTCCTTATTAAAGCTAAGAACTGTGGCAAGCAAAGCTCATGTTCTGCAACTGCGAGGGAATGTGAGCACATCATTGCGGACTTGTACTTTGGACAGGCACATTTTATGGCAGCTCCCGACACTTGGACGTGACAAGGTGCTTTATCTGAGCCATCAAGGACAAGTTTCTGCGAACTTGTATCATCCCATGGGACTTGCATGATTCCTCTATCAAGGGTAAGAATCTTGGTGGCAGAGCTCCACATCTGTTTCAGATTGCTGCGGGATACAGTTGTGATACCACAGTCCTCGTACCTTACACTGAGTTTACTTTCACCTTCCTCACAAATTGACTCTACTTCAATATCATCAGATCGTCCTAGTCTATCCAAAGGGTTAGAGAAACAGCGATTTATATGTGCTTCTCTTTGGGCGTTGGTCATCTTCAGCCACTTGTCCGCCCTTACTTCAAGGTGCTTAAACTCAGGCGCAAGGCGGTACTCACCCATCTGGTGGACAGCTTTGTTTACTTCTCGTTCCTGTTGCTCTGCAGTTTCTTGGACGGAAACACAGAAATCAGACCATTCCATCTTGGTGCCTGCATCCCCTTTGATCATGCTATTACAGCATTCTGCGACATTTTGAGTATAAAACTTACGGGGTGAACCAAGGCCAGCAATCTGTCGGATGGGCGCAATGACATTTTCCTTCATCACCTGACCAAGATGCTGCTTGAACCAAGAATGAAATTTGGGTTCGCCACTGTGTTGGGTTGATTCCACTTTGCACCACTGGGATTTTACTTCTTCCAACATCTGGTCAAATTCGTCGGCACTAACTGCGTCAGCGAGGCATTTGTCCCACGTATCCCCACTTCTTCTCCCAAAAATGGAGGACAGTATGATTTGTCTCTCTTTCTTTCCAAAGGATAATTTGGACAGTTTACTCTCAATGTTATCGGCCAAGTGGATCTTGCACCTTAAATGCACATACTCCGGGAGCTCGCAAATGAATGCATTGACAAGATTGATCTCGCCATCAGTGCCGTAAGCCGGAAGAGAAACGAATCCCTTACAGGTTTTCTTCAGTTGGCTTGCCAAGTAGTGGTAGTCTTCAAACTCTTTTGTCATATGAATGATCGAGGGTCCCACCGTGACTGGATGCTTTCCGGAAGTCCTGCTGACGAACATCTTATGCTGGTAAGACGTTAAAGTCACGAAAAAAGGCCCACAATTAAAAGTTGCGTTAATGCCTAGAACGGAACTATACTTCTGAGACATGCAAACACGCAAGAGTTCACTTAACTGGAAGTTGGTTGCTTGGAAGGATCGTGGCTGGGTGCGCTTTGAAATTGAGGATTTAGCAAAGCCAAAATCTCGAACGAAAGTTCCCTTGTTCAGCAGCTCCAGAACATCATAGAACTCATGTCGTTGTGCAATGTGACCTACACGCTGGCGCATATTGAGATTGTATGCCTGCTTTCTATTTCGTGGAATATCTGCCAGTGACGTACAGCCAAGACTCCCTCCGCCTTCTTCATAGCATTCATCCACAGCTTTCTTGCATGATGTGGTCGTGCATTTTTCTTGGATGTTTTTTTAGTACAGGGCGAGAGGTTCTCATATATGGCTCGGCACCAACACGCTGATCGTTTCCGTGCTTGGCTAACTTGATTGGTACTTCAATGCCACCTTCGAAAAAGTACTGCATGACAGCTAGAGGCAGCATATTTCCATCCCAGTCGTTTACTGTCGCGATAACCTTTCTGACCTCTGGTGTATGCGCATGTTGGAAATAATTTCGGTAGAGCGTGTAGACACCTTCAGGATCCGGTGAACCTTTATCATTCAAATGGTATCTTCTCATTCTTGTAATTCCTAATTGCTCTGAGACTTCGATCTTGTACTTTCTGCGAGGCTTGGTGTGACCACCCCAACTGCCATTATCGTCTCCGTAACTTAGAATGTCGCTACATCCAAGTGCAACTGTATCAACAACATAAGCGGCATGCTTACGCACCGCGCGAGGAACACGTTGGCAGATACTTGCGGTTCTCACTTGATTTCCAACAATTATGTCAAGAAGCCGTTCCGCTGAAGATCCTTTAACTGGCCGTTCTAAAACAGGACAATGTTCCTTCTTAACTGTGAAATCTTCTTTAGAAGATTGTACAGGGATGCTACTGGTGATGTTGTCTTGAACAGGAATATTTTCCTTGATAGTTGAGAGATCTTCCTTGTTTAACTGAGCGAAGGTACGAGAAGGAGCAAGGTGACTGGTGACTTTGTATTGACTTTCCGCACCACTACCACCACCACCATCATCATCATCATCATCATCATTACAAATTTGCGTAGTGCACATTAGGAGGAAGAGGGACTGCCTTAGCCGTGAGCTGCGAGAAAGGAAACGAAAACAAAGAAAAAGAATCGAGAATATAACAACATGGTCCTCGAAGCCTGCCATTTTGTTGGTTGATCTCATGACGTCAACTGAGTTAACCCATTTCAGTGCGGCCGCTCATAAAATGGAACCCCGTTATTCTGTTATAACCAACATTTAACCGAGTTAAGTTATTTAGAATTTTTAACCAGGTTTCTGAAAAATAAACCCAGTTAACTCTCCGAGTGCGGCCGCAGCCAATGTCTTAAAGGAAAAGTGTAAATTGAAGTGTGGATGCTAGGGTGAACTTCTATGGAAGGGCACAGAAATTAAGAGCACAGTCTGTACTTTCAGCTTTTCTAGCTACTCTTACTTCTAGTTTTCATACTTGGTACAAACCTAAGTTTATTCTAACCAGAAGAAAATTAGTGTTTTTACCCTAAACCTATTCACGCAAAAATATAAATGGCTTTGGTGCAACTTCTTAAACAAATGCAAACCTTTTTCGTTTGTTTTCCAGTTCGATTAGTCTTTTCCTTGTCTCTGAAATCTAACAGAAACAGATTCTTTTTTTTACCTTATTCTGAAAAATAAATTACAGTCTGCAAAGTGAGCACTACGGTGGCCCACAACTGTCACGGCAAAATACAATTCATCACGGCAAAATACAATTCATCACGGCAAAATACAAACACTCACGGCAAAATACAATTCGTCACGGCAAAATACAAACACTCACGGCAAAATACAAATACTCACGGCAAAATACAAACACTCACGGCAAAATACAAACACTCACGGCAAAATACAAACACTCACGGCAAAATCAAATCAAGAATGGCGGTCAGCGGTTAATGGTCAGCGGTTGTCCAAGTACGTCGTGTACCGCTTCACAATCAACACGACGTAGATTTCCCGCCTATTCTTCCCGGTTTATTGTCTGTAATGTCGATACTTGAAGTCCAGAACCATGTTTTGCTCCAATTGTGGATTTAGCATCAACCTAGCAGATAAATTTTGCAGTAGTTGTGGAAAAGGTAAGCTTTCTCCTTTCCATAATCATAGTTGGGGGGATCTGCTGGGTTTTGTTATTCGGGTAAATAGTTAGTTTTTTAGGACATTTGATTGGCTGGATTTGAAAATGTTTGAATCTATTGTTTCGGTTCTGCCATCTGATTGGTTTTCATTGTCTGGGTGGCCCCGGTTTCAGTAAACGCACTGTAATGGTGAACTTGCAATATTATTACTATTATTGTAATTTAGCAGTGCATCTACATTGACACAGTATGTGCCAGAATGGCATAAAAT
>JAHPZR010006057.1:0-7500 GCA_019787425.1 Platygyra sinensis | reverse complement strand
CAATCAAATGTCCTAAAAAACTAACTATTTACCCGAATAACAAAACCCAGCAGATCCCCCCCAACTATGATTATGGAAAGGAGAAAGCTTACCTTTTCCACAACTACTGCAAAATTTATCTGCTAGGTTGATGCTAAATCCACAATTGGAGCAAAACATGGTTCTGGACTTCAAGTATCGACATTACAGACAATAAACCGGGAAGAATAGGCGGGAAATCTACGTCGTGTTGATTGTGAAGCGGTACACGACGTACTTGGACAACCGCTGACCATTAACCGCTGACCGCCATTCTTGATTTGATTTTGCCGTGAGTGTTTGTATTTTGCCGTGAGTGTTTGTATTTTGCCGTGAGTGTTTGTATTTTGCCGTGAGTATTTGTATTTTGCCGTGAGTGTTTGTATTTTGCCGTGACGAATTGTATTTTGCCGTGAGTGTTTGTATTTTGCCGTGATGAATTGTATTTTGCCGTGATGAATTGTATTTTGCCGTGACAGTTGTGGGCCACCGTAGTGCTCACTTTGCAGACTGTAATTTATTTTTCAGAATAAGGTAAAAAAAAGAATCTGTTTCTGTTAGATTTCAGAGACAAGGAAAAGACTAATCGAACTGGAAAACAAACGAAAAAGGTTTGCATTTGTTTAAGAAGTTGCACCAAAGCCATTTATATTTTTGCGTGAATAGGTTTAGGGTAAAAACACTAATTTTCTTCTGGTTAGAATAAACTTAGGTTTGTACCAAGTATGAAAACTAGAAGTAAGAGTAGCTAGAAAAGCTGAAAGTACAGACTGTGCTCTTAATTTCTGTGCCCTTCCATAGAAGTTCACCCTAGCATCCACACTTCAATTTACACTTTTCCTTTAAGACATTGGCTGCGGCCGCACTCGGAGAGTTAACTGGGTTTATTTTTCAGAAACCTGGTTAAAAATTCTAAATAACTTAACTCGGTTAAATGTTGGTTATAACAGAATAACGGGGTTCCATTTTATGAGCGGCCGCACTGAAATGGGTTAACTCAGTTGACGTCATGAGATCAACCAACAAAATGGCAGGCTTCGAGGACCATGTTGTTATATTCTCGATTCTTTTTCTTTGTTTTCGTTTCCTTTCTCGCAGCTCACGGCTAAGGCAGTCCCTCTTCCTCCTAATGTGCACTACGCAAATTTGTAATGATGATGATGATGATGATGATGGTGGTGGTGGTAGTGGTGCGGAAAGTCAATACAAAGTCACCAGTCACCTTGCTCCTTCTCGTACCTTCGCTCAGTTAAACAAGGAAGATCTCTCAACTATCAAGGAAAATATTCCTGTTCAAGACAACATCACCAGTAGCATCCCTGTACAATCTTCTAAAGAAGATTTCACAGTTAAGAAGGAACATTGTCCTGTTTTAGAACGGCCAGTTAAAGGATCTTCAGCGGAACGGCTTCTTGACATAATTGTTGGAAATCAAGTGAGAACCGCAAGTATCTGCCAACGTGTTCCTCGCGCGGTGCGTAAGCATGCCGCTTATGTTGTTGATACAGTTGCACTTGGATGTAGCGACATTCTAAGTTACGGAGACGATAATGGCAGTTGGGGTGGTCACACCAAGCCTCGCAGAAAGTACAAGATCGAAGTCTCAGAGCAATTAGGAATTACAAGAATGAGAAGATACCATTTGAATGATAAAGGTTCACCGGATCCTGAAGGTGTCTACACGCTCTACCGAAATTATTTCCAACATGCGCATACACCAGAGGTCAGAAAGGTTATCGCGACAGTAAACGACTGGGATGGAAATATGCTGCCTCTAGCTGTCATGCAGTACTTTTTCGAAGGTGGCATTGAAGTACCAATCAAGTTAGCCAAGCACGGAAACGATCAGCGTGTTGGTGCCGAGCCATATATGAGAACCTCTCGCCCTGTACTAAAAAAACATCCAAGAAAAATGCACGACCACATCATGCAAGAAAGCTGTGGATGAATGCTATGAAGAAGGCGGAGGGAGTCTTGGCTGTACGTCACTGGCAGATATTCCACGAAATAGAAAGCAGGCATACAATCTCAATATGCGCCAGCGTGTAGGTCACATTGCACAACGACATGAGTTCTATGATGTTCTGGAGCTGCTGAACAAGGGAACTTTCGTTCGAGATTTTGGCTTTGCTAAATCCTCAATTTCAAAGCGCACCCAGCCACGATCCTTCCAAGCAACCAACTTCCAGTTAAGTGAACTCTTGCGTGTTTGCATGTCTCAGAAGTATAGTTCCGTTCTAGGCATTAACGCAACTTTTAATTGTGGGCCTTTTTCGTGACTTTAACGTCTTACCAGCATAAGATGTTCGTCAGCAGGACTTCCGGAAAGCATCCAGTCACGGTGGGACCCTCGATCATTCATATGACAAAAGAGTTTGAAGACTACCACTACTTGGCAAGCCAACTGAAGAAAACCTGTAAGGGATTCGTTTCTCTTCCGGCTTACGGCACTGATGGCGAGATCAATCTTGTCAATGCATTCATTTGCGAGCTCCCGGAGTATGTGCATTTAAGGTGCAAGATCCACTTGGCCGATAACATTGAGAGTAAACTGTCCAAATTATCCTTTGGAAAGAAAGAGAGACAAATCATACTGTCCTCCATTTTTGGGAGAAGAAGTGGGGATACGTGGGACAAATGCCTCGCTGACGCAGTTAGTGCCGACGAATTTGACCAGATGTTGGAAGAAGTAAAATCCCAGTGGTGCAAAGTGGAATCAACCCAACACAGTGGCGAACCCAAATTTCATTCTTGGTTCAAGCAGCATCTTGGTCAGGTGATGAAGGAAAATGTCATTGCGCCCATCCGACAGATTGCTGGCCTTGGTTCACCCCGTAAGTTTTATACTCAAAATGTCGCAGAATGCTGTAATAGCATGATCAAAGGGGATGCAGGCACCAAGATGGAATGGTCTGATTTCTGTGTTTCCGTCCAAGAAACTGCAGAGCAACAGGAACGAGAAGTAAACAAAGCTGTCCACCAGATGGGTGAGTACCGCCTTGCGCCTGAGTTTAAGCACCTTGAAGTAAGGGCGGACAAGTGGCTGAAGATGACCAACGCCCAAAGAGAAGCACATATAAATCGCTGTTTCTCTAACCCTTTGGATAGACTAGGACGATCTGATGATATTGAAGTAGAGTCAATTTGTGAGGAAGGTGAAAGTAAACTCAGTGTAAGGTACGAGGACTGTGGTATCACAACTGTATCCCGCAGCAATCTGAAACAGATGTGGAGCTCTGCCACCAAGATTCTTACCCTTGATAGAGGAATCATGCAAGTCCCATGGGATGATACAAGTTCGCAGAAACTTGTCCTTGATGGCTCAGATAAAGCACCTTGTCACGTCCAAGTGTCGGGAGCTGCCATAAAATGTGCCTGTCCAAAGTACAAGTCCGCAATGATGTGCTCACATTCCCTCGCAGTTGCAGAACATGAGCTTTGCTTGCCACAGTTCTTAGCTTTAATAAGGAAAAGAAAAAAGCTGCCTGACCCTTACCTTCTCGTTGGGGACAACTTGCCGAGGTCAGCAGGTACAAAAGGGGCATCAAGAAAGGGAAAGGCAAATGAGACCCAGCAGCCTCTGATGACTATCCGTAATAGATCATCGACGACGACTAGTTCCACTAGAGGGACCTTTGCCAGTACAGTCTCCGTGACAGTGTAACCTCTCCCAGTACAATATCTGACAATACAGCCTCCGCTAGTAACGCGGAAGACTCAATTGCCGCAGCAACAGCCATTGTAGCATTATCAGGAAGCCAACCGTCCAATGACAATTTCAGTATTAAGGAACTGGCGGGCACTCAGGTGAGGGTTTGCTATGGTTGTGGCGGGATAATTCGCATTCCACCTGCGGTGCCACCTCCCCCACATGATCTTTGTATTGTGAATAGGGAGTATCGTGTCTACAGGAAGCCAGACGGCACAGTCCACATAACAAACGATCGCCAGAACTGTCATTATCACTTGAATCCTAGGTGTCTTAAGATGAAGCATGGCGACTTCATACCATCGATGCTCAACGTCCCACACATGCTTAAGCCAAAGCTGACTGCTGTTCATTGGGAATGGCTCAATAACGAGTTCGAGATGTTTCTGTAGGAAACAATGCACATGCTAATGATGGCCAAAAAAAAAACTTCTCAGTGGCGAGTCACATGTTGGCTCGGATCTAGGGACCGACATTAGGTGTCAGAAGAACAGTTTTACGTTATAATGGCATTGAATATTACTTTCATGTTTGGGGTTAAGCAAACGAACCATTGTAGTAATATTTGTACCTATGCTTATTGTGTTTTAGGTATAATTGAGTTTAAAGTTTTTATGCGTTCACAACGAATTCGACAAACTGGAATTCGTCAAGCCTCAAGAATGTTTCGTTTCTAAATCGATAAAATCACGACGTTTCGTTGTTGTTATTGGCCTGGGTCCAGTAATCATCAATTTCTTGAGGTGTCCTGGACATTTTTTCGCTTTTAGTAGAGCTGAGCTTTTCCCTCGGCACGGGTATTTGATATACCGTTATATTTCACAACCCTTTTCAGCGCTAGTCTAGCACTATTGTCACAAAGATTTCTGCAATCTCCTTTTAAACTTTGTGTTAGTGAGCGAGATTACTGAAACATTTGATTATCCCTTGATACAACAACCAGTCTTTAAAAGTAGTTCTGTAATTGGTTTTGGAGTTCACACAGCAGTAAAACGTCCAGCGCATGTGAACTTCCTCCTCGCTGAAAAGCTTAGAACGCTTAATTCCTTACTTAATTACAGGCCATGATATTGGCCGTAAGCGTTGTAGTTGGATTCTTGCGCATGGTTTGACCGCTATGTGCTGGGGGCAGTTAACAGTTTATTGATTAACATTGTTTCACTGATGTGATTCTAATGAGTGTACAAAACCTTAAAAGAGAATAATAATAATAATAATGATAATAATAATAATAATAATAATAATAATAATAATAATAATCATGATGATGATGATGATAATAATAAAAGGAAATTGTGGTTTACATTCTATTCAACTGTTACTTACTGTAGGAAATGAGCACTAACATTAATACTGGCAACCGATGAAACTGAGAACGCGAAGAGCACTATTCAAAAAGTTGTTCCCATTAACTCTCTTCTGATGTTAAATAATTTTAGTTAGGTTACAAAATTGGAAAAAAGGTAAACGGTTTCAATTTGAGTACCGTTACGTAAAAAAAAATCTTTGCAAAGCTATCCAGAATGAATACAAAGATGCTTAATTAACTCACCTTAGTACTCAAGCGAATGCTATGGACCTAGATTATCCATCCCAGTTGACCTGCCGTGCTGTAATCGAAACAGCCTGTTTTATCACTTTCGGTACTTTCTGTGGTTCTCGTCGTCTTGTTTCGCAGGTGGTTCGGTTGTTTCGGTGGTTTCGGTGGTTTCGTTTCGGTTGTTCCGGTGGTTTCGGTGGTTTCGTTTCGGTTGTTCCGGTAGTTTCGGTGGTTTCGTTCCGGCGGTTTCCATTCGGTGTTTCGGGTTTTAGTACATGCCTTTTTGAGGGTGATGTGTGAGAAAACACTTCCGAAGTTAACCGCGCCTCTCCGAGAATTCACACTCGGAAGCGAACCAGTTTAAGCGAAGTAGTGTTTCTGGGTATTTCTTTTCATATCACTGTGACAATAACTTTTTAGGAAATCTCAAAAATATGATTGTTTTCTATACCTATTAAGCTTTCAGAAAATGTATAGATCAATGGGGTTTTCTTTCAAAGCACCAGCGTAAGAGCGTGATTTCTAAACACTGTCAATCCACCTACAATGATACCTTAAGGCGCAGAACGCTCTCCTTCCTCTCTACAGAAAAGAACTGAGAAAAGTGCTGCTAGAATATGTTCAGTGGATTCGAGCGATGAAGAAAGATTTTACCTTCCAAAAAGTGATGGAAACTCAAAAAAATCTCAAAGATACGGATGGATTTGATTAGTTAGAATCAAGAGAACTAGCCATCGATAAGCGGAAATTCTTGCTTAATCGATTGTTTGTGAAGCAACCCATTCCACAAGAATAAAAGAACCAAGCTGTTTTTCTAATGGACAGATCAATGTAAGTTCTTTCGACTGAGGTTTTATCCCACACAGCAAATAATTTCCTATTTTTTAATGCTTTCGACTATTGTTCTAGAGCGGCACTTATTAGTATGGAGGCACCCATTTTTACCTAGCTAGCTAGACACTGACTAGACACTTCCTTAGTAAGGAGGAACCCTAGGTTATAACTGCAATAGGTGACGTCATTGACTCGACCATTATGCATATTAATAAAGGGAACCCACTTTTTGCGAGGGAATCCAAGGGGAACCCACACGGAACTCAAGGGGAACCCAGCAATGAGGCTTAATTTTAACATAGTATACTACCTTCCTCAAATTGCGCTATTACACTGGAAAGCCCTTTGAGTTAAAAGATAACTCTATATTGAACACTGGACCAAATTTACTTTGCTCCCAAACTTGGTAAACGACCGTAAACGAATGGCTGACTCAAATGGCCTGAAATATGGTTTCAGGTACCGTAGTATATCAAAATTGAGTGCGAGTGTTTCATCAGGGGTTCCAAACACCGAGAAACAGAAGAAAGCGGCCGAGTGCTTTTATTGTTTCGAGGTGTTTGGAACCCCTAATGAAACATGAAGCACAAGTTTTTGAGATAACTTCTCAAACGAAACGTAGGAAATCTGCACGAAAAGTATGTTTACCTTCAGGTTCCAACCCCTCTAGGGCTTTTCTGAGCACAGCATAATCGTCGGTGTTCTCTTGCTTCTTCTGCCAGCGTAGCAAAATTATTTCCAGTTGTTTTGCTTCGCTTTGCCAACATGCAACAACTTCATTCAACCTTTTTTCGGGCAATCCAAGCTTTAGGGCCACAGGTTTAAGGTTGAAAATCACGTTCTCGACCTCTAAAAGTCGTCTCACGTAGCCGCAGAAATCTGTAATAGAACTCAGTTCTATGTTATAAGATCAAATAACGGGCTTTTTTTCTTAACCCTTTCCCTAGATAACATAGGCTATAAATACTTACAAATGATTAATCAGGGGGCTTAGCTCAGAATTCACTCCTTTAAATTGCATTAACTGAAGAGGCTTTCACATTTGTCAGGCACGAAATACAAATGTTTTAAAAGGTAAAACTTACCTTGTTGGCAGAAGTGATCCTCTCGAACGTGACCATGTTGGCCTCGAACAACAATTCTTCCGCAAAGGATTTTGGCGTCAGCGCCAGAAGCCTGCAATGGCACCTTGAGAACATGCCCAGTACTCCACCAAACTGAAGAATCTACGGCAAATGTTATGCTTTGTTGGTTGTCATTTGCAGGTTTGTAATCTTCTCCCAGCTGAAATGAAACTGTTAAGCTCTCATTATTGTAGATATAATTGATTTCCTGTCCAACGTTGGAAGCAAGCTCCTCAAACTCATCCGTTTGAGTTGCATCAAAGCTGAATCATCAC
>JAHPZR010006054.1:7500-34783 GCA_019787425.1 Platygyra sinensis | reverse complement strand
GTTTCGCTTCGAGTAAAATCGATACCATTAACAAAGTCGTACCACATGGCCTCTATCATAACAACGTCAGTCTCTTCACCAGTTTCGTACTTGGCAAGCAGCCAGGAATGGATTGCCTTTTCCTTTTCCTTTTCCATGACCTTAATCCAACTTCTGAGAAATCGCATCTAGGGGTTATCGGCAAAAATCGAATATAGAATGCACTGCTGTTTCAGGGAAAAAAAAACTGCACGAAAAAGCTTGAGAGCCACACGACAACGTCGAGACCCACAATGAATAAGCACAAAAAAGTAATTGAAATTTTTGGGTTTTACGTTTTCCCGGATAACTGACAAAAAAAAGAAGTTCCAGAGCAGTATTCAAGTGTGCGTCGAAAGTGATTTGCGTTTACTTCGGTTTTGCATTGATTCACTCCGTGTTTGGGCAGCAAAACTAGCGCCACTTTTTCAAGCAATGGGAAGCGAATACTGTTTACGATTTCCGCGCGATTGTTTTTTTTTTCGACACACAATTGAAAACCGCTCTAAATTCCGTAAGTGATTTTTTGATTTAAATGGCATTCAAGTTTTCTCTGAGTTGCAATGGTAGGGACTAGCAATTAAGAGAAAAATAGTCCAGCGAATAACTTGTTCCCATAGCTGCAGTTCGAGTTGAAACAGAGCTCGACATATTATGAGTTACCAAATACCAAAATAAAATCAACCTCCCGTCAACCAGTCGTCAGGCAGTCTTTTAGAAAGCAACCAAAAAAAGTACTAAACAACCCTGTTTTGTAACATCTAAACAACGCTGTTTAGTAAAATATGGGATTGCAGTTTTACATGTAATTAGTTTCTTCCCTTTTTGGCGTTTTCCATTTTTGTATGTCAACTTTCTTGCAGGTACGTGAACACACCCTATCACATCATTTTTACTTCAAAGGACATCATATAGGAACGAATGTATCGCCATTTCAACAGAAGTGCCAATTTCGTTCAGATGATCAATATCCATACAGACGTTACTTTTAGCTTTCCTCACCCAACTCAGCTATCTTTATCCAGTCATGTTTAAACCACTTGGTTGGCGACCTTCATCAAGAATATGTTCCGTTCAGCTGAAAACGTCCTCGCTTCCACCTGTATTGCAAAGAGACAACTTTCAACGCTCCCTTTCTTGTTAGATAAACACACATTTCGAACCAGAAATGCAGGGTTTTGCAAGATCTTAAGACGTCACAAGCACATCCAGAGAAGTCGGCAAAAAGTGTAGAGTTTTGCAAGATCTTCAGACGTCACAAACACATCCACACAAGTGCAGAGTTTTGCAAGATCTTAAAGATGTTACAATCACATCCACAGGACGCAAGAAGTGTAGAGTTTTGCAAGGCCTTAAGACGTCACCAACACATCCACACAAGTGCAGAGTTTTGCAAGATCTTAAAACGTCACAAACACATCCACAGAGGGCAAAAAGTGTAGAGTGTTGCAAGATCTTCAGACGTCACAAACACATCCACACAAGTGCAGAGTTTTGCAAGATCTTAAAGATGTTACAATCACATCCACAGAACGCAAGAAGTGTAGAGTTTTGCAAGGCCTTAAGACGTCACCAACACATCCACACAAGTGCAGAGTTTTGCAAGATCTTAAAACGTCACAAACACATCCACAGAGGGCAAAAAGTGTAGAGTGTTGCAAGATCTTAAGACGTCACAAACACATTCACACAAGTGCAGAGTTTTGTAAGATCTTAAGACGTCACAAACACATCCACACAAGTGCGGAGGTTTGCAAGATCTTAAGAGGTCACAAACACATCCACAGAAGGCAAGAAGTGTAGAGTTTTGAAAGATCTTAAGAGGTCACAAACACATCCACAGGAGGTAAGAAGTGTAGAGTTTTGCAAGATCTTAAGACATCACAAACACATCCACACAAGTGCAGAGTTTTGAAAGATCTTAAGACGTCACAAACACATCCACAGAAGGCAAGAAGTGCAGAGTTTTGCAAGATCTTGAGACGTCACAAACACATCCACACAAGTGCAGAGTTTTGCAAGATCTTAAGACGTCACAAACACATCCACACAAGTGCAGAGTTTTGCAAGATCTTAAGACGTCACAAACACATTCACAGAAGGCAAGAAGTGCAGAGTTTTGCAAGATCTTAAGACGTCACAAACACATCCACAGAAGGTAAGAAGTGTAGAGTTTTGCAAGATCTTAAGACGTCACAAACACATCCACACAAGTGCAGAGTTTTGCAAGATCTTAAGACGTCACAAACACATCCACTCAAGTGCAGCGTTTTGCAAGATCTTAAGACGTCACAAACACATCCACAGAAGGTAAGAAGTGCGGAGTTTTGCAAGATCTTAAGACATCACAAACACATCCACACAAGTGCAGAGTTTTGCAAGATCTTAAGACGTCACAAAAACATCCACAGAAGGCAAGAAGTGCAGAGTTTTGCAAGATCTTAGGACGTCACAAACACTCCACACAAGTGCGGAGTTTTGCAAGATCTTAAGACGTCACAAACACATCCACAGAAGGCAAGAAGTGCAGAGTTTTGCAAGATCTTAAGACTCGACGTCACAAACACATCCACACAAGTGCAGAGTTTTGCAAGATCTTAAGACGTCACAAACACATCCACAGAAGGCAAGAAGTGCAGAGTTTTGCAAGATCTTAAGACGTCACAAACACATCCACACAAGTGCAGAGTTTTGCAAGATCTTAAGACGTCACAAACACATCCACAGAAGGCAAGAAGTGTAAAGTTTTGCAAGATTTTAAGACGTCACAAACACATCCACAGAAGGTAAGAAGTGTAGAGTTTTGCAAGATCTTAAGACGTCACAAACACATCCACACAAGTGCAGAGTTTTGCAAGATCTTAAGACGTCACAAACACATCCACTCAAGTGCAGAGTTTTGCAAGATCTTAAGACGTCACAAACACATCCACAGAAGGCAAGAAGTGTAGAGTTTTGCAAGATCTTAACATGGCGTCGCAAACAAATCCACGCAACGTTAACAGTGTAAATGTATGTCATATCTCACTCAGCAAATGATCCTTTAAAGCTGGCTTGGACTTGAAGCCTTCTGTTCTGCTCTGCGATAAGACCATAAACGAAGACGACGGAAATCGGATCTTCTTGGTGTAGAATTGTTTCAGAGGGCTTTATAAATTAATTTTTGAAATAGAGAAAAGTAAGGGGGTAGTGTATCTTTTGAAGCTTTAGTTGTAGCAGCATGAAACTTTGCCAGGTTAAAAGTTTGTCAGTTTGAGTCAATTTGGCGCGTTGAAATTATGCAAATTAGGTCACGCAACTTCTTAAAGCCAAAAAATCTATTTTGTAAAATGGGAACACTTTTTTCATTTCACAAAATTTTGATGTTAGTTTCATGAATTTAAGGCATTTACATACATCGTTTTTGTGCTTAAAATAGTCAAGATACTTGCAAAGAAACTCTTGAAAAGACAACTTCCTTTTATTGAGGGACTGGGTACTGGTACAGGAAACCGTTTATTTCATAAAGCAATGAAATATCCAACAATTGCCAAACGTACCTCAGTTTCTATGCTGTAGTAATTAATTAGGACATGTCCTGTACCAGTTCAGTTGAAACCTTCTTTTTATAAACTGTTGCAATTTTTACTTAAGGTTTTTCCACGAATTTTTGGCCGTGTCAAGTCACGTGACCTAATTTGCATAAGTTCGACAGGTCTAAAAGAATCACTTTAGAAGATGTAATTGTCTACGAAAAGTTTATGTTGTTCTGAACAAAGCCTCAGAAGGTAGACCACCCCTAACATTTTTTTAGGAAAGTAACTCCTGACCCATGCCTTGATTTACCTGGGCGCGGTTCTATAACATTTTAACAGTTATTGCTCCTCCTAGACTTGATTACCAGCCGCTGTTCGGAAAAGGAGCCCGCGCTCGTCCCCCGAACCCACGGCTGGGCACGTAAGGATTCTTTCTTAGTCTTAGCCAATCAGATATCCACCCGCACGATTTTTGTGGGGCATAAATTATCTCATCAGTTCGGATTGCGGGACGATGTGGAATTGATAGTCACCTTTGACATGCATGACCAGCGGCACCACGCATAGTCGAACGGCGCTGTTCTACTCAAAAAAGCACTTTTCCTTAGAACACTGTATCCCTGCATATAGCGCCCTTCTGCAACCATAATGTGAACCAAATAGGTCGGGAAAACAATATTTTAAAAAAGAGAACGGCGAATGTAGAATTTCAATCCGCAGGTTGTAATCAGATGGCATTTCCGGCGACTTCATGAATTAACTTATGAATTTACGTCACAGTTTTGGTTTGCCGCTCACGCGTCCAGTTGCCTCTTTTCGGGGAAAAACGGAAACCGAACACAAAAGAGCGGCGGAAATTGAGCCTATGTTCCTCCTCAAGCTTCCACAATGGTTGTGTTTTAAGCCTCTTTATTATCACTGAACATTCTTTCCTGCTGTTTGCTTACAGACCGACATTTACTAATTATACTAATTTGAAGTGGCGTTTTTTTTTTCATTCTGCAACTTAACGCGGAATTTGAGCTGCAAGATTCTGCTAAGGCATGGGTCGCACTTGGCAAATCTTTGCCAGAATTTGTTTACTTTCTGGTGGAAATCCGTCATCGCGGGCCTTTACCCAGCGCGACCCCAGTTCGGCAAAAACTTTGCGAATCGGCAAAACATGAAAGACGCCGTAGTGCTTGGGTGGGGCAGGCAGATTTTAGAAAGGTCGAGCCGAACAATGGGAATCACAGCGGCAACTGTCAAAGCTTGTCAGCGTAACATGAAAAAAACGATACGCGCGGTAAGTTCAATTCTAGTTCGCGGTCTTAAATCATGAACGGAGTTGGCTTTTTTTTTTGGCCCAATGCTCACACATGAATTCCCATGGCCCAGGCGATAGCGTCATAACGCAAGTGTTCTTCGGCGACGTCGATTCCTTCCTCTGATCATGGCCGCTGTTAAAAGCGTCAAAAATGTATCTGTCATTCATTCATTCAACAAGGAAAGACAACAAACTGCTGTATGTTAAGCTGAACGAACAGATGAAGAATCACCGTAACTAAGAGCACTCCTTCAGCTGGACGCATACTTGTTTCGGCTTAGATTGCAATCGATATCATGTCTTTCGAAAACACATGGGCAAACAACGCGGTATCTAGTATCTGGTTATTTTCTCCCACTAGTGCGACCCTCCGTTTCTGTCTGAAAGTTTTCCTTTCCGGTTGCGGTTTTATGAAGCGAACTGAACCTCGAAGCTAGCGTCTAGTAAATGATATTGACAGATTACTGTACTTGACGGGCAACTGTAACGACATGTAGTAATGTGATTGACTGCAGCATTTACCACGAGGACAAGTTACACCGTCTCGCGAGGTATTAAAACTTCGCGTGACTCCCTTGTTTTTTTTTTCTTGAAAACAGCTTGCAATTTGAACTCGCTAAAATGAAAACGAACTGTTTTCATTATAAAAATTTCCTGCAATGTTCTTTTCACTGGTGCGTAGAAAATAGCAAAAGAGGGGTTTTGTGGTAGCCTTAGTATTTGGGTGACATCACATGAAACTAACTGTTGCGCCTGTCAAGCATCCTGAGAAAGAGGGTGCTTGCTAGCGCTCTATTAAATCATGTTCGGTTTTCATTGCTCGTCCTTTCCGACAGCTCACACAGCAGGGAACGACAAGGGAGCATGAGAGGAAAACTGCTTTCTACGTGCTCAGAAGATTTCTTTCCCCACTCCCTTGTAGAGAGGTCATATTTTTACCATAGACATATGACAAAAGCGCTGTTTGATCGTAAAACAATTTATTTTTCCGGAACTTTCATCAAAATACAAATTGCAAAACTGTCCTCCAGGATATTGACACATTTTTCCCAAGTCAGTGTCTATTTATGGATCACTTTCAAGTCGTACAATTTAAATGCGTCTTGGATGAGCGGAAACTTAGTGGGAGTTACACGGATTGAGATGGCCACTTTGTGCGACCTGGAAGGTCTCCCAGAGTCTCCGCGACTCTATCTCGCATCTTCAAGGACCAAGCTTAAGAAAAACGAAAAAACGATAATGAAGAAATTGAATTACACCGCAAGTGATATCGCGTTGCAGAAACAATCAAACTCACACGGCCAAATGATACTCACCAAGTCGGCTCCTCGACAATGTTTGCGTCCAAGTACTGGGCAAGTAGTCGAGCTACGCGCGCCCGGTCTTTGACTTCGATACATGAAGCATCTCGTGAGTTTTGGGGGTTGCGACATAATCTGTAACTGTTCCCGGGGACAAGGTCCATAACAGGCTTATAAAAACACATGCCAACAGCTCGGACGCGTTCTCCTGGTAAAGCGTCTGCTTTCTCGGTGATTTTAACTTGTACACCTTGGTGAGTCATATTAGTGCCTTGATGTCACGTGGGAGAAAGAAGCCTGTAATTTTTTTCGGAGAACTGGCAGTACGTGAACGTCATTGACCAGGCCAATCAAATTCTGTCGCAATGCTTTAAGGTCCTTTGAGGTATGCAAGGTGTGGGATATCTGGTCTTTGTTGCACTACGCCTTGCTTTTTCTGTTCATAGCTGTAGGCGCCGGTAAAGTTTCGGTTGAAGGCTTCAAACAAATTAAAAGTTATATATTTTAGCTGGATAAAACGTTCATTTATATTCTCTCTTGAGTTCTAGTTGCCACACTGCGGGAACGTACATTCAAAATAAAAAAAATAATAAAAAGGTTGCCGGTGAATATCATCGCCACTTTTGCGTTTCCTTTCTCAAACCGCGATTTAGCATCCCTCAAAAATTGTTCTCTTCCCAAGTGCGTTTCTCTTAAATGTTGAAAACATTCTTTTTCTAAGAGAAAGCTCATAACTGCCAAGCTGAACAAAAGCAATTCTTTTTTTCGCTAGCCGGAAACAAGAATTAATCGTGGCCGTGTTATCTGTGTTTTCACGTCCCGGTTGTCTCACTTAACATTCCTGAAGGTGAAATGCGACAGCTGACTGATTATGAGGCGTGTGATGTAAGGCTTTAAGCAAAACGTACAGTAGAACCCCGGTATCTCGAACTCGAATAACGCAGTCGAAGGAACTCCCCCGCTAACTCGAAATGCGTCTCAATTTCTTTGGATTTGACCCAGCTGCTAAAACAGGAATTCGCCGCACATTTTTGTAATAAACAGGCTGGTACCAGATATTCCCGGGAGATATATGAGGGAAACGGCAACAAGTAGGGCCAACTTCCGTGGGTAACTGTGACACCTAATTACTTTCAGTGGTACAAAGTTTCAAAAGTCGTTTTCTTTTCAAAACAAGATGCGGCGTTATACAGCGGCTATTTACTATAGTGAAATTGGGTGGAAGTGCACGCTCCACTGACATTTAATCGTAATCGCAGACTCCATCTACTTCTTTTAAAACGAAGCTTTAGATCACAAAGTAAAAAAAAAAAAACGTCTGAAAGTAAACCATATGTTTCGCAGTTCGCGATTTCCTTGATTAAATTAAATTTCCCCATAAACATTTGTAATGTAACCAGAAGATATGACCTGACCGGAAACCCATTAGGAAACCTCGGGCAGAAGGTGTGTGTTAACCACAACTATTATCTCCAAAGGTCTGATCTTTAACACCTCACCTTAAGAAAAATTTGATTCGATTGATATATATTGCCGGCGGTTAAGGAGATGCTTTTAGCAACAAAATTCATTTCTGGCGAGTTTATTATTTCCGTCAATCTTGTCCCGGTATTACCTGAATTTTGACACTGCTGCGTTTTCGGACGAAGTGTAAAATCAAAGAAAACAACAGCTCATAAGTTCAGATAATAAAATACCGTTCTCTTAAAGTTTCCACCAAATTACCATTGTTCTAAAAAATCCGAACACAATGGAACTGCTCCATTTTCAATAAATCTCCCCTCATCTAGGCCAAAAATGATATAGCGAAAAACAAAACAACGACATTCCGAGACAGTTTTGCTTAAATGTCCTGGTCTGTCGGTCTGCCCATGTATGTTAAGCACACACTCATTTGACCTGTTCGCGACACGATCGATGAGAATACTTGTGCATGGTATTTGATTTAAATCCAAATACTCACTAAGTGTATATAAGCTTACTAGATGTAGTAGTAAACCATCTAAAGTAGACGGCACGCATCAGTATAAATTTCTCAAAGACGATACTATTCCTGATAGTATTACGATGACATACAACAGCATACAAGACTGACATACCTCAGTTAATGGTCAGTAAATGGTCTTTAGCTGCATACAGGTAGCGTCACACGACCTTTCGTCACACGAAGCGATTCTGGCGATTGCTGAAATAAAAATTTTAACATCTAAATAAGTAAATCAGGAATTTTCGAAAGGTGTTAAACAACAAAGAAGATCTGGTTGTCTAATCTCTAAGCACAGAAACAAGATAATGCACCATTACATAGAATTAACTGTTATCTAACTTGGTCAGAACAATAACGGCAAACTCAGAATAGTAGAGCAGGTCAGAAAATACACAGCTACCAGACAAGAGAAAGCATAGGAAACTTACCTTGTTGGAATAAAATCAATTCTCTTATCAAAAAACTATTTCCAAACTCTTTAGAACGATGTAGTCAAAAGCGTTTGCTGGGAAGTTACCGCGCCTGAAATAGCAACGTTTTTGACCGCTCGGCTGTCACACAGGGGTCGATAACTGTGTAATATGACGCCGCGCATGCCTAGATAGACGTATCCTAAGTAAATATATCACTAGGCCGCACACCGAGTCCATTCTTCGCGCACGATGCCTTCAGTTGATGAATGCGTGCTTACAGCTGTAATTTCCCGAGACTAATTTTCCAGAGTGGCGGCCGGTAATCAATCAAGTCTACCAGTGAAAACCTGACATCACAACTTACCAGTTAGATTAATTCCGAAAATGAGCATTTTCCAGCAAGGATGAGATTTCGAGATTAAACTAGTAAGCATGCACTTGTTTTGAAGCAGCCTCCCAGCAAGTTCCATGCCAGCGCATTAGAATCCCAGCCAGCGCACTGAGCCCTGCGGAGCGGATATTTTGTATATCGGCTCCGGTGAGCACTCCTGCGTGTTTGCCACAAGATATGGAAGTTGAATTTCCCTTTGGTGTATTTGTTAAGTTTTGTTATGAATTTCCTACTTTCAAATTCATTTCTCCTACAAAATGGTAGTTGAATGCCGATTTTTGTTCTTTCATCAAACCAGTGAACAGGAATAATCGTCTCATCATCTCTTGCCGTTGGGTTTTCAAAATCGTTAATAACCTCATTAACGAATTTGGCGGGATATCCAGATCGGATGAAAGATTATTTAATAGCTTGTACTTCTTGCCAATTTGGGGCTATTCGTTTTGCCCTGTGAAGTGCACCTAAGATAGTGTTGCGTTTCCATTTATGTGGAATGGCCGATTTCCAATGTACTTGTAGTCTCCCTGGTTTTTGATGGACTTTAGTAGTAAAATTTTCCTCTCTGCTGGGTAAAGGCGGTGTCTAGGAGGATGATCCGGAGTTTTCTTCTACTGTGAACTTAAATGTTGGAGTGGTAACTGTTGAGATTTTCCAAGAAGAATGTCGGGGCATTTGGGCTTTCCTTTTTGTGCAACAAATCGAAGTTTGAAGCTTCTAAAGAGCATTTTATCCCAAGAAATTAGTCTCTAAAGGGGCCCAAAATTTGGCATCGGCAGCCGCCACTTTTAAACGAATGCTCAGCGGCCAGGCCGTTTAAGAGATTTTGTCCTGGCAAGCATACGCATGTTTGTACTCGAGTCCATGGCTGATGTGAAACCTTACCGTTTTCAGCCAGAACGTGTTCCTAATCCTGTGGATAGCGAAAGCGAAAACGAAGAAGTAAACGACCGGTTAGAAAGCACTTTGTGTACTTGTAAGTGATGTGAAATCATGCCATCGCAAAGAGAATGTTTTTGTTGCCGGGAACAGCCAAAGGAAGAAAACCAAATCATTGAAAATAGAGTTTTAAGCTTATACTGCATTGGTCGCTGTAAATGGAAAACAATTTTCTTTGTAAATTGCTTTAGACATTAAAAGGCGGTTTAATAAAGCCGTAAGCAGTTATTTATTTTTTTACGTCAACTGGTTGTATTTTCATTTTACTTCTTGGCGGTGACACGAAGGGATTTCTTGTATCACTGCAAACGAAGAATTTTCGATGGATTGTTCAACTTAAACCGAGCGGTGCTGGGAACTTTGGAATATTTTGGAACAGCAACTTGTTTTAGTCTCCTCTTTCCTGTCATCGCACCCAACATTTCGTGTCTGTCAAAAATAACTGACTTCGTAACAATCCTCTGTGAAAAGTTAATTACAAAAGTAGGCAGATTTCACAAGTCTTTTTTCTTCTTCTTTTGTCATAAAACGTGCATCCCGACGAAGCTGGTCCAGCTACATTTTTGCCAACGTTTTGATTTTAAATGGCAAATTCTGAATCTTTATCCGATCGATTTGAATAACCAGGGGCAGAACACGACGGTATTTTCACACAAGAAACCAGCCAAGAAAAGCCTGAAAGCGTACTACTGCGCAGGGCGGAATGACGTCCCTGACCGCTGAGCACTTCGTTCAAAATGGCAGCTGCCGATGAGGAATTTTGGCTTCTTTGGAAACTTAAATTTCCTGGGAAGAGCATGCACTTATGAAGCTGTATATAATCGTGTGCAGTTATTGTCCAAACAAGATCTGATGCAAAAGTTTCAAACTACTCCGTCGAAATTACCTAGAATTCTATCTAAATGTAAGAAACGCTGCAGTTCATCAATCTAATGCGTGGGTGAGTTTTTGATATATCTGTGACACACTTAGATCTGTTATAGTGTCGTAACTGAGCTTACTCTGAAGCTGATAAGAACCGAAACAGAGCGTTATTGTCGATTGCGTGACATATTTTTAAAATCTTGCGTCTTTTAAATCCCCCAGGCACCTGATCACTTTTCTAATTGTCTATCCTTAAAAATAAAATAGTCAAGGGTATATTCACGTAACAATAGCCGTTAAGCGTCTCATTTGCACATCTCAACAAAACTTGTTCCAGCATACCTATTTATATTATGGTGTTGCTTCCGCAAAATTGTTTAATGGGTGGGAAACAGCCCCTGGGGTGCAATGTGAATGTTTCGTATCTCATGCCGAAATATTTTATTTGATAGCCTTCAGTTAGCTGTGACATTGGCTACTAAAGTTGATTCGTCCTTTGAAGAGATTGCCTACTTGAAGAATTTAAAAGGATGCAAATAAATCTACTATGCTGTATCGGAAAGCTATTCCAACATCTGACTAGACCTTTCTATGTTCTTATCTCTTGGTTATAAATTCGAACTGACATCAGATAAAAGTTAAAGCTGAGATATACCCCATTGTCGTTTTTCGGACACAGCAGTGTCAATTAGCGACAGGATAATACGTCACTCAATTCACTCTGCCCCACCAGCCAGCTTTGTCTGGCAGAGGATGGACCAGCTAATCATGCATGCTGATACACGTCACCCAGTCAGCTACCTTACCCCCTCCGTTTATAATACTTTAGTGTGCGGACAATTTAACTTTTGGTGGTGGGTGGGGGAGAGTGGTGGGAGGGGGGGGTTTCCTACACATGAACACAGCTGGAAGAAAATATCCGATCACGTTCAGTGAACCAGAGAGAAAAATAATGTTACACAGGGAAAAAAGTTATGGATGCACATGTCCCACGAAAAAGTCCACGCCCCTCAGGAGTTCAATGGTCTGCTCTTATCTAACTGGCGTAAATAACAATTCCGAAGGAAAACTAAGCGACACCTTTCTGGCATCAGTTGCTGATTCAATGATTCAGTGGCATATGCCGAAAATGGGACTTGTCTGATAATAACATATGCTTGAAAAACAAGCGCGGCTGTTTGCTAACCTCACCGAAGCGAACTGTATAAAATGTTCACATATCGTCTAGGAAGGAAAACTTGGAAAGGTTTGGAACAACAGCCTGTGCACATTTCTTTAGAAGTACCTTTACATTTACAGCCCTCTCTTCGTCGCTCCGCGCGTTTCGCGCGCGCCCAATTTTCCCCTCTACCTTCCCTTTCCAGCGCCTGTCACGCAGGCTAGCTCTTGCGAGAATGAGTTCAACTTCATTCTGCACATCAGTAAAGGCAAGTGAAGACTTATGCTTATCTATATTACTTATGCAGTAGAGCAATGGGATGAGTTTCACAGACTTTTCTTTATCCTTGCTAATAAAACCACTTTTCCCGCCAACGATCTCTTGAAAGGAACAGGCTTCACCTTCTATAGTGTACAAACATGATTTCTGTTCTCGGTGGCGCAAAACCCGACCGTGGGGACAGTCTAACATGATTGGTCGATTCACGTCTTTGGCAAGGACGCCTAAGAACACTTCGTGCGCAAACCTGGATTTGCATTTTCGCGGCGGGTTTTGTTAATTGGAATGCTTCCCCGACATGGATTCCAGTTACCAAAATCTGTCGCGAAAGGTTGTTCCTAAAATGTGGAGTGCGGAGTGCAGGGGAAAAAAAGAGAATCGGAAGACAGATGGGAAAAATGGATATAAGTACAAACGCATACAAAATACCAAAAAAAAAAAAAAACAGAGGAAATATAGAGAAAATTGAATACTTTACATTCAAAAGAGCCCCAAGAAATAATTGTAGGTTCGATTTTGCAAACCTAGTTGCAATTTTAAATCGAGTGCACCCGATGGGCTGTCTCTCGAACCCGGACTAACATAAACAATTCGTTTAACCTATCGGTATATCTAGCTAGAAACTTTTGTTTTTTTTTTTTATTTGAAGAATTTTGTGGAGACAGCCCCATAATGCAGGTGCTGGTACATGTTTAGCTGATTTGTGAATGAGACCTTAACGGCTCTCGTTTTGCTTTATTTTGGCTCTACTCCATTTTTAGAGATAGGCCATTACAAAAGTGATGGGGGTGCTGGGGTAGGGATTTTCGGAGACTCAAGATTTAAGACCATTTTATTTTTGAGGGCTAGCCAATTTTGTCTGGTAATGTTTTTTTTTGTTTTTGTTTTTGTTTTTTTTTTTTAATTTATGCACGTTTTTCTCTACTTTTTTATCTGGCAGGAATTGATTCTTGGTAATTGCCAAATCCCCCGTCCCCGCCGCAAAAACTAAAATGGTCCATCCAGCGGGATGGGGGTGTCTCCAGGCAAACAGTGGTTTAGTCATAACTACCAGTGTGACGTCACGTCATACATCGGTGATTTTCGAAATGGCGGCCAAATTTTTTGGTTCGTTAACTGAAAGAAATGTGAAAATTTCTAACTTTTTGATGATTCGATTACTTTGTTCAATGTTACCCAAGATTCAAAATATATGAAAGACTTCTTTGCAGTAATTTTCGGTAGGATAAGTTATTCGAAAGCCTCATATTTGGAGTAGAAACATACTAGCAAGTGCCTGAGACGTCGACAAAGTTTAATGGATTGACAACGTTTTTCCGGAGCCCACGCAGAAATGCGGAGATGTCCTGATCACAGAATAGGAGGTTTGGTACATGGTATATTAAGTTTGCTCTGTGTTGAGAATTAAGCCTTCCGTACTTATGGTTCGTCTCAACAATCTTCAACAATTGAAGAGCGACTTCAGAATACCCGGCCACGAATTGCGTGACGTAGTCCCGCAGTGTTGTATAGCGATATTCACTGTTTACAAACAAGTCTTTGATATTTAAATTTTGCCAACCACAGGACAAAAGAATCCTTTGTTTCGAGAGCCAATAAACCTCTGGTTGGTACATTAATGACAATAGGAGACGTAACGATGAGTATCGCCATTTTATGGGTTGACGAGTAAAGTAAGACGAATAAAACTATTGCTCCCGCAGTCCCGCAGTGGATAAAATGAAGATTAAAACTCCGGGTTTCGGCTCATGGATTATAGAACGAAGTCTTTTTATGTGTAACGCGCTTGTTTCGGCTGATGGATTTTAGAACGAGGTATATTCATGAGTAGCACGCTTGTGTCGTGCGCACATTAAGTTTTTCTCTTTTGTTTCCATATGCAAATATTTATTGACTGCGGGACTTCGGGAGCAGGCATTTAATGTTACGCAATCGTGGCCGTGTTTTCTGAAGGTTAGCCCTTCTGGAGCACACAGGCAGTCATCTACCCCACAAAATTTAAGAACACAAGCATTCAACCAGCTAACAGCTGGTAAACATAGACACTCTTGACCTTTCACCAATCGAACAAAGTTTAATTAATACGCGAGAAATCAAACCGACATGTACGCCCTCGAACTCAAAAAGGATTGTTGAGCAAAATGGCTCATCACATTGAGAAAAACTAACGATGGCTGGAAAGTTATATCAAAGAGGAACAAAACCTCCTATTATGGGGTACTTCTGTTGAAACTTGAAGAGAAAACGGCGGGCGTTTTGGGTGGCCTTTACTTGACCGGAAGTCAAGATGGCGGTAACCTCACTTGACCCGATTTGTTTTCACTAAAATTTGGAACTAAAAACGCACACAAAACAACAAACAGTTTTACTCACAGATAATATCCACTACAAAGCTTGCACATTTATGCCAAATTAGTGAATAATAGCGCAATAACAGCTTGTGTTATTCTCTTTTTATTTGAATTCAATGGAGTCCCGACGCCAAATCTGGGCAAGCCGAGCAAAGCTTCGACTTGTTGCTATGTGGCGTCACACTGGCAGTGATGAGTCGGTCTCTGACAGATCTTGAAAAACAATAGTCACCCCCTCCCTCCTGGGTCCATCCCTTAGTCCTGTATGTTGTTTCAAAATCTGTCACGCAATTCCACAATAACGCTCTACCATCAGCTCCAGAGTGAGCAGGTTCCAACACAAAAACAGATCTAAGTGTGTCACAGATGTACCCAGGCATTTGATCGATGAACTGCTGCGTTTCTTACATTTAGATAGAAGTATAGGCTTTTACTGAAACGTTTAAGCTTATATCTAGTTTCGCAGCAACTACACCCAATTGTAAGCTTTTCATACAGCCGCCATCAGCTTAATTCTGCCAAGACAATCTATACTCCTATCCGACGCCATTATACAATGGTAAGTCAGATTCATTCTCAAATTAAATATGGAATGAGAAAAGTTGTTAATATGGAGCACTCATTTCAATGTACCTGATACGACTAGTCAATGTAAGCAAACACTCTGAGGTCAATTTGAGGTCACTGAGCACACAATTTCTTCAAAGTGGTATACTCATTGTAAGGCGCTCGCTAAAAAAACCCAACCGAAACTTTAATGTACGTTGAAATACTACATCTCAAGGCTTCGAATAAAAAGTGTGGGGCAATTTACAGAATTCCCATAACCAGGAGCTCGATTTCAGTTTTGCCTATAAATTTTCTCATTCGTGAGCTGGTGTCAACTGGCCATTTTGATTGCCCTTAACAAGCGTTGATTTTACACTTCAGAACAGGAAATAAAAGAAATGATTTAGAAATACATGCAAACAAGAAATCGAGTGATTTAGGAACCGACGTTTTCGGTGCCATCTGCGCCATTATCAAGGTACCATAATTCAATGAAAAAAAGCGGTTTGTAAAAAAGGCTCAAGTGAAGCGAAATTTGCATAACATAGCGGCAAGCACTAAGTTTACTTAACTACTTTAGCACGAAGAGAATCGGACCTTGCACATTCAGTTTGTGGTTTAAGCTCTTGAATATTACAGCATTTCATTTAACAAGGCAGTCAAATTTTGTTCATGCATTTCTTGATTACATGGAAAACGTGCTAAGAAATTGTTCGGAACGGCAGTGTTTATGTTCCTTTGTAGTAATGCTTGCAGATTGATGACGGTCCTTTGTCCCCGCGGTGTCCCTCAACGGCGCGTGTGAAGGTGGACCCTTTTGTATACCCAACATAATCTGTATCCACACAGGTCACACTTGAATGAAATAAACAACGGCGTTGGAATTGCGGGGTTTACAATGTTGGGCTTGGGACTCACGCAAGGCTTAGATCTTGATTAAGGCTTGCGGCTAGGAAGTAACACGGGTTGAATGGTCCTTTTCCCAACCTGCTGCCTAAGATATCTAAGTTGCTCGTTTTGACAGACCACGGCAGCCATCCTGATCTTTATAGGGGAATGGCTATCCGGATGCCGTCATCGGTAATGCTGTTTAGACTGTGTCCGCTGCGGTGACTCTCGATGGTGATAAAACTTGTTGAGGACAGAATTCAATAAGGTGGATTCGGATACCTCAGCTTTCTGGAAAAAACTCCTCTCAAGCCAGTTCACACTCCCTCTGCAGACATGTGTCCAAGATGATGATTAGGGCCAGAGTTTGCGCGCGATTCACAGCATGGTGACGAGCAAACCCTGTTTGTAGCGGCTGTCCACATGGCGCTGATAGTGCAGGAGAAGACCTGTGTTTGTCGGCCTTAACGTAAACCTTTTGTTTCATTCACTCTGCACAACTGTACCCCCTGGACGAAACAATTGACATCCTGGCACACAAAGCTTTCGAGAACAACTGGTTCAATGACACCTATGGCCTAAACTTGACCAGAACTGATCTTATTGATCTTCTACATGTTGCTACAAAGGGGCAGCTGTTTCAGTTCGATGGGGCCCTTTACGAACAGACCGATGGAGTAGCCATGGGGTCTCCCCTTGGACCCCTTTTGGCTAATGTATTCATGTGCTCTATTAAAGGGTCCCTGAAAAGTCAAGGAAAACTCCCAGATTTTTACCGCCGCTACGTAGATGACACTCTGGTCAAGATGCCAGATCTGGCGGCAGCCACAGCATTTCTGGATACCTTGAATCACGCCCATAGCACCGTAAGTTTCACTATGGAGGTAGAGGAAAATGGGATGCTCCCTTTCCTTGGTTTACAGCTTCTAAATCGCACACCATGTGTTGAAACAAAGGTTTACGTTAAGCCGACAAACACAGGTCTTCTCCTGCACTATCATAGCCATGTGGACAGCCGCTACAAACAGGGTTTGGTCGTCACCATGCTTGATCGCGCGCACCGGCTATCATCATCTTGGACACATTTCTCAGAGGAGTGTGAACGCTTGAGAGGAGTTTTCCGAAAGCTGAGGTATCCGAATCACCTTATTGATTCTGTCATCAACAAGTTTATCACCTTGAGAGTCGCAGCGGACCAGCCTAAACAGTATACCGATGACGTCATCCGGATAGCTATCCCCTATAAAGATCAGGATGCTGCAGTGTCTGTCAAACGGCAACTTAGAGATCTTAGCAGCAAGGTGGGAAAGACCATTCAACCCGTGTTTACTAGCCACAAGCTTAATCAAGATCTAAGCCTGCGTGAGCCCAAGCCCAACATTGTAACCCAGCAATGCGTTTATTTATTCAACTGTGACCTGTGTGATGCAGGTTATGTTGGGTATACAAAGGGCCACCTTCACACGCGCGTTGAGGGACACCGTCAAAAGGCGTCATCAATCTGCAAGCATTACTACAAAGAACATAACACTGCTGTTCCGAACAATTTCTTAGCACGCTTCAATGTAATCAAGAAATGCATGGACAAATTTGACTGCCTGGTTAATGAAATGCTGTATATTCAAGAGCTTAAACCAACATTGAACGTGCAGTCCGATTCTCTTCGTGCTAAAGTATTTAAGTAATTAGCTTGCGGCTATGTTATGCAAATTCGCTTCAACTCAGCCTTTTTACAAACCGCTTCTTATCATTAATTATGTAACCTTGACAATGGCGCAAGATGCACCGAAACGTCGGTTCCTATCACTCATAGAACAGGAATATGTTTGTAAATAGGATGCTAGATGTCCATTTATTGTAGGAATTAAGTGTTAGATTGGCGATAAGTTAACATGTTTGGGTTTACGCGCAGCAGTTTTTTCGGCTGGTCGATGTTCTCTTGTGAGGCAGTTAAATTTCAGGCTCCCAGACAGGCAAAACTCCAAAATGTCAAATAATTCCAAAAAATCGGCCGTATTTCGGCGAAATAAATCCGCAGGAGGGATTGTAAACTCATCAGTACCATCTCTATAGGCTGAAAATGAGGGTAGGTTAGGTTTTCGGACTGTGGCGCGCCTTTTGCTCGATTTTTCCGGGGTTGCACTCGCTCTTAAGGCTTATTAGATTGGAAGACAAGGAAGTAAGCCATGATTATGCGAAGTATGAAAAAGTATTTTTAAATAATGCGTGACATCGTAAAAAAGTCAATTGGTTGCATCGAGGCCAATTTCTTGAAAAGAGAATGACGTGTAATATTTTTTGTCACTTGGGGAAGAGAAGGATGAGAGATTTCATTTTCTGAATCTTGTCATGCGTCCTGTATTTATTCTTTTTCTTTGTTGAAAGTCCGGATCTTTTGAAACTTCCATAATTTGCCAAATTCGTAATGATAAATTGATTTATTGAGGTGAATTTTGTTGATATGAAAAGTATGAAAAAATATTGTTAATGGGTGACATCGTCAAACTGAAGGTCTTGGTTGCATGGAGATCAATTTCTTAAAAAGAAAATGACGCAATACTTTTTGGAGGAGGGGAAGGATGACAGATTGCACTTTCCGAATATTGTCATGAGTCCAGTTATTATTTTTGTTGTTGTTGAAAGTCCAAATTCAACATTAAATTATGAACGTTTTTGTCGCCAGTTTGCACGAAAAGCCACCATTACTCCTAGCTCATTGTATTTTGATTAAGCGCTGAGCGACATAGTGGACGAAAAAAAGGTTTCCAGATTTTACACTGCGAGTTTCACATGTATGTACAGCATATATTAACGTAACTCTTTAATTCCTACTTAAATTTTAATTGAAAACTGAAACACGAAAAAAGACACTTTCTTAAGATTCAGTTTCTCAAGCTAAAGTAGCTGGATTTATTATGGTTGTATGTCAATCTCGACTGGACTTGACTTTCTTTTGTTCATAGTGATGAAGCCAAAACAGATGCTATAACTTGATGACAGGGTTAGTTAAGTTGTGAACGAATTCTGAATGCACAGCTATACAATGCAGAAAAGCTCACATATTTTTCCTTTACCTGTTATTCTCTATTTTTGTTCTTGTTACTGTGCATTGACAACATTTAAACTAAGTGTTCATTGTTCTTTTCAAAGGAAGTTTCCATTTGCTGATCCAGACTGAATTGGATTTCATTCTGATTGTGACTACTCGATTAACGGTAACAACAGTAAACTTCGTCTGATATTTTTTACGGTACATAAAAGTGTTTCGAATGTTTATTAAAACTAAGCACTAATGTATCATTGCCTTTTCTAGGGTATAAGCCTTGCTGTTAAAGTGGTTGAAGTGGATTTCTTTCTGAATCTCACATCTCAAGAAACGGTAAGAAAAGCTATTAAGATTACACATATTGTTTTAATTTAGATTAGACAGGGATAATCTTATTTTTCGGTACAGAATATTCTTCTTTAGAAGGTAACACTGGTTTAATTTCAGTTTCATGCACGCTGCTTTATCTATGGATTTCCTATTTTGTGTTCATTTTATTTGTGGCTGTCAGTTTTGTACGTCTCTATTAGCCTTTGGCCAGCATGCTATGTGTATCTATCTTCGTTTATGTTTTAAGTTTTAAGCTCTTGTATGCCTTTGCGGCCCGCAGTTTTGTTCTTTTTTCGTCTCTGACCTTCGGGAGTCTCTGGCTTTTTTATGAGTTAATCGTTTTTCGTCCGTCTTCGTCTGTGATCAAGTCATACAGTTTTGCGTGTTTTCTGTGTATCTAAGACTCTCAGTTTTGTGACCTAATCTACGTCGGTAAATTCCAGTTTTTCTTGTTGGTCTGAAGTTTAAGTCATGATTTTTATCTTCGTTTAAAACTTCTATTGTTGAGGGGTTTACCTACGTCTCTATATTTAAGTTTTGTACCTCTTTCGCCCCTATTCAATTTCAACATTGTGCTTCTATATCAGCATAGTGTTAAAGGAAAGACTGAGATTTGTTAAAAGAATACTCGTCTTGAAAGAAGTTGTGACTATTTTTTTCTGTTTTCCATAGACAAAAGAAGTCCGGTGTAAAAATAGAGAGAGAGAGAGAGTTTTCTCTTTTGTGTTCTTTATCGTAGACCACGCGAAAGGGACTGAGAGGTAAGTTTACTACGTCATTTATTGCTTACTGTGCAATTGGTTCTTTGTCGCAAAATAAATTGACCACAACCGTAAGGAAATATTTCTTGAAGATGTTTCCCTGCCAATAATTATGGCGCAGGATTATGACAGCCTTATTTCACTTCTTCTCTAAGAATTTATCTCTCTCAAGGCACAGGAAATATGGCAATACATTTTTCACTGCTTATTTCCATATCTAGATTATAAACGTGCTATTGAAAACTTCATTCAATTTTTTCTAGGGTTTAATTTCTCCACCCAATAAAATCGATAATGTTGTCGTGCACGTGCATAATATAACAAACTCGTGTTGTAATCAGAGCTGTGTGAAACCGAGAGTTATACCTTCCACTCAAATACGTTTTCTGATTCGAGGAGTACGTGTCACGTGCTATTGGTCAAACTTAGGGCGATTAAAACTCAAATAACTCTCACCTTGGGAAATAAAACCCTTTGTAAAATGGCGCCTGAATTTGAATAACAATACCTTGTACATCCTTAGCCTCGTACTTATGTTTCCAGGCAACGGACTTTTTCGCATGAATGTGCACAGGCGTCCCAAACTCACGATTCGAGGAATCGATCAAATATTAATGATTTATGTACGCGTATCGAGTGAGACGTGACTGACTTACGTGTGTGGTGTTGTGTTACATATTGGGCCGTTGAGAATTTGAGCGCTCTACAAGGCATTGTATGGAATTTAAAATAACGAAGGATAAAATCGCACAATGAAATAAAATGTTACTTTTTTGGAATAAAACTAAGTAAATGAACTCACCTTGCCTAATTTCTGTGGTCCATTTGGCCTATTTCGTCGTTTTTGGGGGGTTTTCAGGTGTTTGTCTTAGCTTTCTGTAGACGAAGTCAAGGCTGGACACTGCTGTTCGAAAGACCTGATCCGAGAGGCCGTTTTCTCGCCGAAATTCGAATCCGCTGTTCGATTTTTCCCTCCAACGCAAAGAAGGATAGTCCATTGGTCCTCTTATCCGGTCGGCTTGGAAAAATCTTCAAACTTTCCGCTCCAATTCAAACAATTATTGCTTCACTGCTGGAGGTTTCAACTGTTCAACGCACCGTGTGACCATCCAACATACTACGCCACAGTTTGAAATCAACATTAGCGACCGCTCCTTCGTGACAAATGTGACTTACCAGACGGGTGCACAGTCTGGGGAGAGAATTGTATTTTAACGGAAAATTTGGACTGTGCACCCGTCTGGTAAGTCACATTTGTCACGCAGGAGCGGCCGCTAATGTTGATTTCAAACTGTGGCGTAGTATGTTGGATGGTCACACGGTGCGTTGAACAGTTGAAACCGCCAGCAGTGAAGCAATAATTGTTTGAATACTCGATACGCGTACATAAATCATTGATATTTGATCGATTCCTCGAATCGTGAGTTTGGGACGCCTGTGGAAGTGAGACTATTTTTTGCGAATATTGGCGCCATTTATGCAAAGGTATATTAAGGCTCTCAGGGAATGAAAACTCACTGTTTCCCTCAGGACCAGTCATGACGTACCTACTGTTGTTTTCTGGCAGAGCTGTTTCACATGAAGAACTTAGACGAAGTTAGGCAAGTCATCATAATCGGCCTCATTGTATCCGGCTTCCTTCTCAATACCTGTCGATTTCTAAAAGCCATCGAAGTATGCAGGGAATGCTTATTCTTTCTGAAAGACACAGCAGGCATAATAGACGAGAAATTTAACAAGCTATTCTACAAGAGGATATATTTCACAATGTACAAGGCTAGTCGTCTAATTAGTGATAATACAAACGCTATGAATTACGCAGAAAAACTTCTCCAAATTTGCCGTGAAAGTAGAGACCGAGTTGAAGAATACCTTCTAAGCAAAGTACTTGTAGATATATATTTCCGCCAAAGTAAATACGCAAAAGTAAAACGGCTCTCTGAAGAAATGCTCCTAATCAGTAAAGAAATTGGAGACAGAAATAAGGAAGCGAAGTGTTACGTAATCCTTGGAACTGTATCTCGGTATATTTGCCAATATGAGAAGGCTATAGATCATCTCGAGAAATCACTTGCAATCCAGAAAGAAATTGGGGACAGAAATGGAGAAGCTGCCTCTTATGGAAGTCTTGGAAATGTGTATGAAGCAGTTGGCGAATATCAAAAGGCTAGAGATCATATCGAGAAATCACTTGCAATCCAGAAAGAAATTGGAGACAGAAATGGAGAAGCTGCCTCTTACGGAAATCTTGGAAATGTGTATCGAGCAGTTGGCGAATATGAAAAGGCTAGAGATCATATCGAGAAATCACTTGCAATCCAGAAAGAAATTGGAAACAGACAAGGAGAAGCTGCCGCTTACTCGAGCCTTGCAGTTATTTGTCAATCAGTTGGCGAATACGAAAAGGCTTTACACTACTTGGAAAATCAATTAGCCATTATCAAAAGCATAACTAACAAACATCAAATCGCTAGTTCTTACCACAGGCTGGGAATCAATTTTCTCTGTCTTGGTAAGTATAACAAGGCTAACGAACATATTCAGAAAGCACTTGTCATCTTTGCGGAAATTGGAGACAGAGGAGGCGTGGCGGCGTGTTACAACGTCCAAGGTGCTATTTTGATGTCTATAAGAAACGTAATCCCGGCAAAAGAATGTTTACAAAAGGCACTTGCAACCAGCAAGGAACTTGGAAATAAGAAGTCAGAAGCAGGAGGTTGTTTAAACTATGGAATTTTGCTTTTTAATGAGGCTGAATATGTCCGAGGGGAAGAATATATCATGAATGGGCTTGTATTAAGCGAACAGATTGGCGCTATTGAGATAGAGTACCGTTGCCTACAAAAGATGGCATACTTAAGACTTAAAGAAGGAAGGATTCAGGAAGCTATCTCGTATTTCCTTTCAGGTATCGAAAAATGCGAGAAAATGCGCGGCTCTCTCCACGACAACGATCAATTTAAGATTTCTTTTTTGGATCTCAAGATTACTTCCTACAGGGAACTTAGTTCATTGCTTTGGAACATCGGGTGTGCTACTGAAGCTCTGTATGTTTCAGAGCTTTCGAAGGCCAGAGCTTTGGCAGATTTAATGTCAGCTCGGTACTCTATGGAGAAGAAAATCTCTACTAATCCTGGATCACTGGCTGGTATTCAAAGCATCGTAGCCAAAGAATGTAACCGCACGTGTCTGTACGTGTCTTATTATTCTGAAAACATATATTTGTGGATTCTTAAAGCGAGCGGAGTCCAACATGTCCATACGATTAACGGAAACGACCTAATTGCGAACGAAGGATTAGGTCAACAACTGGAAGAGTTTTTCAAGTTCAGAAGTTTTGGTATCCTTCCAGAGGAACTTTGCGAAGACCGATCGTTACATCGTTTTTATCCTGAATTCAAATCAAGAGAGGAAGAAAACTATGAACGAATTGGAAAGGAAAGTGAAGCTAACCAAGGACCCAAAATGAACCTCCCTATCTGTTACAAACTTTTCATTGCTCCTGTGGCGAGCTTCCTCGAGGGCCCTGAAATCACCATTGTTCCTGAT
Organism: Platygyra sinensis; assembly: GCA_019787425.1. Taxonomy (NCBI): domain Eukaryota; kingdom Metazoa; phylum Cnidaria; class Anthozoa; order Scleractinia; family Merulinidae; genus Platygyra; species Platygyra sinensis. The sequence goes on along the minus strand of JAHPZR010006054.1, from coordinate 11,140 downwards.
CGTGCTTTACACCAAATCCCATTTGCCGCGTTAACTGATGTGAGTGGAAAGTACTTATCCCAGACTTTAAGGATCCGTGTTGCTCCATCTTTAACAACTCTCAAGCTCATAAGTGAAAGTCCAGCAGACTATCACCGTCAGACTGGTGCATTGATTGTGGGAAATCCTGATGTTGGTGAAGTGCATTTCAAGGGACGCCTCACCAACATTTCGGGATTACCTTGTGCAGAAAACGAAGCCAAGATGGTAGGAGAAAAGTTGGGTGTAGAGCCTTTGTTAGGACAGCAAGCGACTAAGCAGGCAGTACTTAAAGCAATGGATTCAGTGGCCCTGATTCATATCGCCGCACACGGTGACGCAGAGAAAGGAGAAATTGCCCTTGCACCATCTTTTCGTATTCCTAACGGAATACCTCAAGAAGGCCTCTACTTATTGACAATGTCTGATATTTCAAAAATTCAACTGCGAGCTAAACTAGTAGTCCTTAGTTGTTGTCACAGTGCTCGTGGACAGACAAAGGCCGAAGGAGCTGTGGGAATCGCCCGAGCATTCCTAGGATCTGGTGCACGCTCAGTGTTGGTGGCACTGTGGGCACTAGACGACAAAGCAACAGAGCAGTTAATGAGTCATTTCTACGATCACCTTGTTGCTGGAGAAAGTGCTGGTGAATCTCTACACGAGGCCATGAAGTGGATGAGAAGTAAGGGCTATGACGTTAAGCAGTGGGCACCTTTTATACTGATTGGAGATGACGTGACCTTTGATTTTAGAAAGACAGGTAAGTTTCATTGAAGTACTTCCTTTATTTTGACAAAGGGCTCTAGGAAAAGACGATTTTCGATTCTTAAACATTTGTTCCAGTTTATTTGCATCTAGCGTTAAATCTCTGATACCCCCGGCCCCCCAATTCAATGTTGGGTAGGCGTTGTGGTCTGTGCAATCGAAGAAATAGAAAAATCAACATTGTTGTGGGGGAAAGGGGGGAATGTTTCCAAGACGCAGAAAAATCGAATTTTAGTGCTAAGTGTATCAACACTTTTGTCGCTCATTGTCTGAAACAGTAAATTTGTTTCTGGTACAATAGCCGGTGTACTACTTAATCGAAATGCCTGCCGTCGCTTTATTCCAGGATTTGGGTTCTTCGTATGGAAAAATTATGGCAAGCTTACTCATCAGTACAAAAATTTAAGGAAATTATCGCTTTTTTTGGAAGTGTAATCTTGCATGACATTCGTGCGTGACATCGCCAATTTAGGGTGTTGGTCATCTCCACCTTATTTCTCCCCGAAAAAGGAATGAAATAGGAGAGTAATTGTTGAATTACAAACTTCCGGTGGTACTCCCAAAGTAGGCTATCTTGGAGTAATTCAAACAACCGCTGTGCAGAAAAATCAACGATAAACCAGGGTCAACCACGGGTAACCATGAACTGACTGAATCAATGTTAATAGTATCCTTTTAACCATCATTTGGTTACCCGTGGTTAATCGTGGTTAATCGTGGTTACCAGTGAAAAAACTGCATTTATCTGCATTATGTAATCGTTTTTCCAAGCTGAACTGGAAAAAAGAAACAAAAACTTTGTAGAATAGGAATTAAAATGAGACACTATGTTATAAAACTAACTTTTGGGCTCAGAAGGCACGTTTTTATTGGTTTAGCGACAGCTGACCGTGAGTATTGGCACCATTTTTACATCATACTTGCGTGTTAGAAGCATTCCGTTAACAGCATTGTGTTGAGCGGACAAAATTACATAAGATCACTTGTTTTATCACGCTTTTGTACTTCATGTCATGACTTCTCAATGTTTTAGCAATGGTGAAGCGTTAAAAATAGAATAAATTAATTAACTTTTCGATGCAAAAGATTTACCAATGAGAAACCGTTGGAAACTCGCCCGGTAAAAGTGTAAAAGCACTAAAACCATCGGTTGATATAAAATTTGATGTGCTCAGTGCAATGCCGTTATCAAAATAATATATACATGTTGCTGTGACGTCATTATGAGGTCATCTGTAATGGTAAAGTATGGTATTAAGGTCAGACATAGAGAGATTTTTGCCAAAGAACGATGCAATTTCTGTTTTTTGGTCAAAATATGACAACTGAAAAGTGAAACACTTGTAGCCATCATGTCAGAGGGACACATAGTGAGAATTGCGTTGAATGAAAGTGAGGTAGACACCCTTTGAACACTTTAAAAGAGAAAAGGTGGCGATAAACACCACCCTGAGGGCTAAATATGGATCCATTTATTAACAAGATACACCAGGGGTCTTTGTATCGGAATTTCGGTGAGAAAAAAACACTTCGCACTTTTTGAGGGTTGTCAGAACGGAACAAAACATTCGGACTCGCCGAAGGGGCGTTCCCGCTGTCGCATGTTTTTAGAACGAGGCATACATATGTGTATCTTCTTTGCCTTTCGGCTCCAGTTACTGTTCTTTATGGCGAACTCAACGAAACATACGGACCGTTAACGCTCAGGGAGCCCGGTCCTTAATTAGATGCAAGCCTGGCGAACTGAACGAAACGTACGGACCGTTAACGCTCAGGGCCGGGTTGTTCGAAAGCCGATTAACGTTAACCCAGGGTTAAATGTTAACTGAAGCACTTTGTTTTCTTGTTTAAAAATGTTTTTAACCTCTAATGTTTGGCGTAGTTTGAGATTACTACAGCTCAAAACTGAAGGGCAAATAATATAAACAGAACACTTCACCAAAAAATTACAAAACTGAAATCAAAATTCGCGCTAACCCTGGGTTAGCTTAATCGGGCTTTGAACAACCCGGCCCAGGTGTCTATTCCTTAATTAGATGCAAGCCTAGCGATCTGAAAGAAACGTGCGGACCGTATGAAAGGTGCTCACGGTTCGTAACTGCTTTTACGGTCCGTACGGACCGTAAATCAAAAATACGGACCGAATCAGTGCGGGTGTATTGGACATGTGTGGAGGCACTTTTTCTTTAGTCAGGAATCACTCTGAACCACGCATTTGGTCGCTTTTGTAAAAATAAAAGTTGCTATAGCTTAGGAGGATATATAAAGGAAATCGCTACAATTCGCATAAATAGCCTCCAGACAATGGGCGACAAAAGTAGTTGAGACACTTTTAGGAAAAGACGATTTTCGATTCTTAAACATTTCTTCTATTTTATTTGCATCTAGCTTTAAATCTCTGATACCCCCGGCCCCCCAATTCAATGTTGTGTAGGCGTTGTGGTCTGTGCAATCGAAGAAATAGAAAAATCAACATTGTTGTGGGGGAAAGGGGGGGGAATGTTTCCAAGACGCAGAAAAATCGAATTTTAGTGCCAAGTGTATCAACACTTTTGTCGCTCATTGTTTTATACTGATTGGAGATGACGTGACCTTTGATTTTAGAAAGACAGGTAAGTTCATTGAAGTACTTCCTTTATTTTGACAAAGGGCTCATGTATTTAATCACTAATTTACTCAAATGTTATTGATTGCGCTTAGTGTATTTCTAAAACAGGATTAGGTTTGTATATCTAATTATTTGTTTTAAGTCTTTTTTTATCTTCCTAGGCTGATGCATTGTATTTTGCGATATAGCTACTATTGTCGATAAGAGAGTATACACGATGAAATCATTAACGTGTTATGCAATGTATGA